>CM074720.1:544783087-544888087 GCA_037306005.1 Rhinophrynus dorsalis
TTATATAGAAGTAGGATAATATTAGCATCCCTTGCATCTACACCTCTTTTTATGCATGTCACGTCTCACCCCATTGGCCAGTCTCCCTTTTATATGGTATGCGGGCTTCTGCCTCTGTGCCCGATTATTCAGGCCTGTATCGTTGTCGCGGGCTGTTGGTTCAGTTTTCCGGCTGTGTTCCTGCCTTCTGTTCCTGTTCCCGCTGGCCGGTCTCCCTTCCAGCTCCTGCTGTGGTTCCAGGTTTCGGTGTGCTCCTGTGTTCCGGTGTTGCTGTGCCCGTCAGTTGCTGTACTCCTCGTCAGTATGCTTTTCCCTCTCCGCGGCTTACTGCCGTCACTGGAGCCAACTATAGTCTTTGCGGCTTCCCTGCTTGTCAGTCTTGTCCTCCCTAGAGGCATTGCCTCGCCGTTAGCGGCCATGTCCCGCAGAGTGTGCAGCCCCCCAGCGGCCTACCCTATTTAGGGCCAGGGAGGCCATCCTGGGTTGTATGAGGTAGCGTTCTGCCACCTTGAGTGTTGCTGCCCCCTTTTACCGCTGGCTGTATTCTCTGGAGGGTGCCTCGGAGCTGTGGGTCCAGCTATATATTTTTTGTTTCCCTTCTGTTTGGTGGACACCCTCTAGGATCCTGTCCAGGTAAGTGGGGAATGGGGGTTTTGCCTCCCTCTTGTTTCTTTTGCACCCTTTGAGGTTCAGGGTGTCCCGGATTCCCAGCTCCCCTGGGGGAGGATAGTTTGTTCCCTTGTCTGTGGAGCGGTAGCTTTGGTTTTCCCTGGTCTTCTCATTTTTCTCTATTGTACTAAGGTTACCACTGTGCTGCCACTTCCCTGTGGCTATCTCAAGGTACCCCTATTTACCATCAAGGTGTGCCGCTAGGCTATCCTGCGACACTCACCACTTCCCATCTATGGAGTCAGCCTGTCAGTGGCCGGCATCCGTTGGGTATAGGCACATCTTTTATAGTCTGTTTCCTTGTCTGTGGAGTGGGAGCTTCGGTTCTCACTGGTCTTCCCTATCATTTTTATTTGCTAGGGGTACTACTGTGTTGCCACTTCCCTGTGGCTATCTCAGAGTACCCCTATTTTCCATCAAGGTGTGCCACCAGGCTATCCTGCAACACTTACCACCTTCCCATCTATGCAGTCAGCCTGTCGGTGACTGTCATCCGTTGGGTATAGGCACATCTTAATTCCTGATTCGCCTGTGAGCTGCCTGAGTGTCCAGGTCTGCACCTAGGGGTGAATTGTCTGGTTCTCTATCAGCCTGTCGATCTCCCATCCTGGTCAGGTCCCTGGCTCAACTGGGGTCGGACATCTGGCTTTGCGGCCGGCAACTTTATCCGGCTACGGCCGCAGCAAGGGAGATTCGGCAGCTGACTTCGCACGCCAGCCTCGTACCCCAGCGCCGTTCTCTAGCAACCGGGCCAGACAATTCGCACTCTAGCCACTGGTATAGACCAGTTCCAGGGTACTTGTTCTCAGCATTCTTCCTGGAACATGACAATGCAGGCTAGTACTCTATTTGCTCTTGCAGCAGCTGAGTGACTCTGCACACTGCTGTGAAGTCTATTGTCTATCAGTACTCCTAAATCTTTCTCTAATGAGGATTCCCCAAGTTGTTCCCATTTAGTGTATATGTACCATGTTTGTTTCTACAGCCCAAATGTATAACCTTACATTTATCTACATTAAATGTCATCTGCCACTTTTCTGCCCATTCACTTAGTTTATCTAAATCCTTCTGTAGGGAAAAAACATCGAGGTCTGTATGTATTTCCTTACATAGCTTAGTGTCATCAGCAAAGATTGAGACGCTACTTTCAAATCCCACTTCTAGATCATTAATAAACAAGTTAAAAAGCATTGGTCCCAGGACTGAACCCTGCGGCACCCCACTTATAACCTTAGACCAAGTTGAAAAAGTTCCATGTACAACAACTCTCTGCCATCTATCATTTAACCAGTTCTCAATCCATGTACAGATATCACTGCCCAAACCGAAGCCTTTTAATTTATGCAGTAACCTATTGTGAGGCACTGTGTCAAAGGCTTTTGCAAAATCCAAGTATACTACATCAACAGCAATTCCCCTGTCCAAATTACTACTTACCCTTTGGTAAAATTCAAGTAAATTAGTCTGACATGATCTATTCTTCATAAAACCATGCTATTTCCCACTAATAATATTGTTTGTCTTCACATAGTTCTGAATAATGTCAGTTAGTAACCCTTCTAGTATCTTACTATCACGGTGACCGTGCTTTCTGTCAGTCTCTGTGTGATGCGCTCCTATTGGCTGAGCTATGTTTGACCCGCCCAGTATGGCCTTTTTATATTGGGCTCTGGCACCTGTCTGGTGCCCTTTCGTGGTGTTCCTGTACCAGTGCTGACTTGAGTTGCTGTGTTCCTGTGTACCGACTTGGCCCGTTAGACTACTCTGCTTCTGCTTCCTGCTCCGTGATTCAACCCGGCCTGGCTAACGTTCCTGCTCCGTGATTCGCCCCGGCTTGTCCGACGTTCCAGCTCCGTGATTCAACCCGGCCTGGCTGATGTTCCAGCTCCGTGATTCGACCCGGCCTGGCTGACGTTCCTGCTCCGTGATTCGACCCGGCTTGTCTGACATTCCAGCTCCGTGATTCGCCCCGGCTTGTCCGACATTCCAGCTCCGTGATTCGCCCCGGCTTGTCTAACGTTCCAGCTCCATGATTCGACCCGGCCTGACTGACGTTCCTGCTCTGTGATCTGTCCTGGCTTGTCTGACGTTCCTGCTCCGTGATTCAACCCAGCTCTCCTGTCCTGCTTCGTTGTGTCGCTTGGGTGACATTCTGTCTTCCGCTGTGTCTGGGCCTACCTGGCAGAGTATTCTGTGTTGCCTCCGTTACTGCTATGGCAGTGTGCCATATTGCTGAGCCACCGTTGACTCTTGCAGAGCTTACTGTTGCCTCCGTTACTGCTCCGGCAGTGTGCCATTGGCTGGGCCTCTCGTTAACTCTTGCAGAGCTTCCTGTTGCCTCTGTTACTGCTACGGCAGGGTGCCATATTGCTGAGCGTCCGTTAACTCTTGCAGAGCTTCACTGTTGTCTCCGTTACTGCTACGGCAGCGTGCCATAGGCTGGGCCTTCCGTTAACCCTTGCAGTATTCCTTGTCGCCTCCGTTACTGCTGTGACAGTGCGCCATTGGCTGTGTTCCGTTCAGCTCTTGAAGAGTATCACTGTTGCCTCCATTACTGCTACGGCAGTGGGTATAGTCTCAGCTCTGCTACGGCAGATTACCAGTGCTCTGTCTCCATTCTAGCACTGCAGTCTCCTATTCGTTGTTATACCATCATACTGGGCGTTAGTGAGAACTCACCACAGACTTCTCTACAATAGAAACTGATTATACCTATTGGGAATTTAACTCATGCTGTACTGCTACTCTGGGTATTCACCCTCTCATGCCTGACCTGTGTCAGTATATGAACTCTCTTGCTTCCTATTATACTGGACCTGTGTGGGCATATGTATCTAAGTCCTGTATTACACCTGTATAATTCTGCAGAGATACGCTATAGCCCGTGAAGGGTAATTATCATTGTGTTTTCAATAAAACTGTGTTTTATCCTAACCACAGTGTCTGAGTGTTGAACAAACTGTTACACTTACCCACTATGGAAGTCAAGCTCACAGGTCTATAATTTCCTGGTTTGGACCTTGCTCCCTTTTTAAACAATGGAACTACATCAGCTTTCCTCCAATCACAGGGCACTATGCCTGATGAAAGTGAATCTATAAATATTAAGTATAATGGTCTTGATATTACTAAACTAAGTTCCTTAAGTACCCTTGGGTGTATACCGTGCGGTCCAGGCACTTTATTCACTATAACCCTTTCCAGTCTCTTTTGGACCTTGTCCTCAGTAAGCCATGTACATGATGAGGGAAACTGGTGGCTTTTAAATCAGCGCCAACTTCTGATTTCTTTGACTCCTTATGAGCAAGGTACTTGGGGCCTTATGCAGAAAGGAAAGATAATCAATTCCGAAGCAAAGCAGCTCATACCTGCAAACTGTTCTGGATTTCAAGGGGCAGAGTCCATGGATCCTGCTGTCATTGTTTTGCCCTTTTTTTTAAAATGTTCAGGGTGTGATTTACATCCCAGGCACCTCTATGCAAGACACACTAGCTGCCCTTAGTCCCATGAATGGCCACACCCCTATTTGCCACATGGCCCCTCCCTTAATCCCATGAGCCACTCTTTCCTGAAACAGAAAATACCTTTGGCCAATAACAAGCAAAGCCAAAAACAAAAATAAATAAAACAACAATAAATAAATAGCCTGTAAATAGGTATGAAACTGCAGCAGGAACATTAAAATTGCTCTGGCCACTCCCACAATTCAGAATATAGGTGTGGCCAGCATAGCTGAGGCACCTCCGCTCAAACCTTGGCACTCTAGACAGCTGCCTACTGTGCCTATTGGGAAATCCTGTCCTGAAAAATGTTATTTCAAACCCAAACGCTCAAGTGCTTGTTATTAAAAGGTTAATAGGTTTTATTGATGGCTTCCACGTATGTTTATATTGTTTATTCATGATTACGTACAGTGATTAGGTGTATATTCTATATAATAATTCACTAATGTATGTTTGTCAGAAGCTGTCATGCGCAGTACAGAAGGCTGTGCACGCTGCAGTCATGCTCGGTACAGACTGCCCGCGCCACTCTGATAATGGAGCGGGGCGCAGAGAGGACTACGGTCTGAATTCGGACTGCCCCGCTCCGTCATCAGCCGCGGTGCGGGCAGTCTCTACTGTGTATGACTGCACTGCGGCCGTTGCTGCCTGGCACTGTGGCCCATGTACACGGGCTGTTCAACTAGTAATCTATATTTTGCTGGAGGAGTGCAGTTTTAACCCTCTGGCACTCAAAGGGTTAAGTCTGTGGCATGAGGTTCACTGCTGGCATTATTACACAGTACTAATATGATACTCTGTGATATGATTGTCAAAAAGGAAAAGTGACACTGGAATTTTTTTTTTAATGTCGGCAACTATGGCAACTGCGCTGGGGGGTGGAGGGGATACAAATTTCCAAATGTTCAGTGGCGTAACAATAGGGGTTGCACCTGCGACCGGGCCCGTCACTCTCAGGGGCCCAGCCGCCCCCTGCGACCCCCTCGCCACCCGCCCGCAGCACAGCTGACGTCCCGGCGACCAGCGCTCGAGTAATGCAGAGCGCTGGGAGATGACATAACCTCCCAGCGCTCTGCATTACTAAGGACCACGCGGGAGCTTGTCACACGCACCGCTAGACCACCAGGAGGTAGGAGGACGGGGGTCAGTAGGGGCAATGTGGCGATGGGGGCATTGTGGAGATTGGGGGGAAATGTGGAGAATGAGGGGCATTGTGGAGATTGGGGGGCATTGTGGCGATGGGGGCATTGTGGAGATTGGGGGGAAATGTGGAGCATGAGGGGCAATGTGGAGATTGGGGGGAAATGTGGCGATGTGGGCATTGTGGAGATTGGGGGGAAATGTGGCGATGGGGGCATTGTGGAGATTGGGGGGAAATGTGGAGCATGAGGGGCATTGTGGAGATTGGGGGGAAATGTGGAGCATGAGGGGCATTGTGATGGGGGCATTGTGGAAGGGGCAATGTGGAGGTGGCCAATGTGGTTGAGGGGGGCCAATGTGGTCGGAGGGGGGCCCATGGCAATCCTTGCACCAGGGCCCTGCGGCTTCTAGTTACGCCTCTGCAAATGTTTCTTTAATTTTAACCTCTTGAATGGTAGCAACGCCTTCGAATCATTGCCTCTCGTTGAGATGGAAATCTCCTTAGCATTCTGGAAGATTAAAAGTGCCATTTAAATCAATGAAAACGTTAATCTCCTCCCTACGGTGCAGTTAATTTCGTCAGGAATTGTTCATTTTTTTGCTTTCTGCAGCATTTCTGTAAACCACATACTAAAAGAAAGGTACATCAGCGGACAGCGCGACCAATATGGAGTAAAAATGTAAAACGTATTCAGGGGACAATCAGATAGTGGTCTACTATTCATCGAAGTCATGAATGGATATGAGAATACCTGCTTGATCATATTTATTCAGATAATATATACTTATTTTTGTATATCTGTTCCTCTCTAACTGTGTTTCTTTGTACTGTCTGAGGAGGTCTAAATCCCCAGGACTCACATTTAATCCCCTAAAGATCAGAGCGGTATGCTACACACCTCTATGGTCCCTCAACGGTTAACCCTTTGAGTGCCAGAGTAGTACGGAATGCTTTGCAAAGCAATACATTCCGTACCACTCTGGCATTCAAAGGGTTAAAGCACTGGGTCTCGTTGCCACTTTTGTACATCAGTACCAGTCTTGAAAATCCTTCTGCTCACTGAGGCTGATGTACAAAGTAGAACTGGAGCAATTCTGTGGAACCATGAGGGAGGGCAATAAAAATTCCACAAATTCACATTATTTTTTTTTTTAATAATAGATTTTTATTGGAGTTTAAACATAAGATGAATACACCACAGATATAAACAAATGGTACAAATCCAAATGGAAATTTTAACTCCTGGAAGGCTGGAGAGGTGAAAATACTCATTTAAATATGTTTGAATTTGGGGAATTTTTATTGGTGCCGTTTCAAGCAGCTGGTTCGCACAAGATGGAGGAAAAAAAACTGGGGTGAATATACCTACCACATGCATAATTCCACTAGTGTTTGCCCCAAACTCCATTGGGTGCAATTCAGGGTATGTACTAAAGAGTTTGATCGGTGCCGTACATAACAGTACACACACACACACACACACACACACACATACACACACGCTCTTCTGTTATTAAAGGGATAGTAATACTTCATTTTTTCTTTATTTTATTTTGTAGGCATTAAAAAAACATGAAGAATGATATAAGTCTTATCTCTCAAACCTTTATGGTTTGAGAGATATTCACAAGTAAAGTTTCCCCTCCCGCCCCTTTTACCTAGTGTAAGCCATCTCTTCTCAGATGTGGAATGCAGTCCATAGACCAGACAGATAACAGCAGGGGACAATCTTCTTCCTATGAGAACAATGAAAGCCATGCCCCCCTTGACAGGTTTTTCCCTTATCTTAATTGAAGATTGTCCCTCTCTGCAGTCTACCTGGGCACCTCCCTTCTGATCTGGCTGAGCAGTGTTACATCAGTAAAAGGGGCGGGAGGGGATACTTTGTCATTGAATTACTCCTAAACTACAACTCTGACAGAATTGAAATAACAGTCTCCAAAGTCCAAATACTATGATGATTAATTAGAGCTGCTTTTATTATGAAACATTACTATCCCTTTAAAGGGACAGTAATGTCTCATAAAAAATACCTTAAGTTTTGTAGAGGATAAAAAGATAAACTCTATGGCACAAATCCTATCTCTCAAACCATTATGGTTTGAGAGATATAAGCATTCAAAGTCCCCCCTCCCTCCCCTTCTCCTGATGTCAGTTGTAAAGCTGACAGCAGGAGATTCAAGTTGTCCGTCTCGAGGAAGCTCTTCAGCAGAGCCGAAATCTCGTTATTTAAAAAGAATTACTTCCTTGGAACGGTCTACAAAGGGTGCTTGCAAACCAGGCACACTTTGTAGACCTTTCCAGTGAAGTAATTATTTTCCAATTACGCGTTTTCGGCTCTGCTGCAGAGACGCCGGCTGGTCCCCGGACCGGGATCTCCTGACGTCAGCACAGCGCTGACGTCAGGAGAAGGAGAGTGAGGGGGAAACCATGAATGCATATATATCTCAGACCGTAATGGTTTGAGAGATAGGATTTGTGCCATAGAGTTTATTTTTTTATCCTCTACTAGCAACATGGGACGGCGTTGCCCGTCATGTTATGACCATTGGGTGCACGTGTTCGAAATGCAGACACACTGATAAACACAGACATATGCAGCATACAGGCAGACACATACCATACATCCCAAGTGTCCCTCTTTAGGAGGGACAGTCCCTCTTTGAGGGCCAAATCCCTCTGTCCCTCTTTCCCACCCTGTTGTCCCTCTTTTTAGGAGGTCAGACTGTGTGCAGGGCCGGCTCCACCTATAGGCGAGGTAGGCGCCGGCCTAGGGCGCACACGTACTGGGGGCGCGGGCATGCAGCGGAGAAGAGGTGCGCCCACACACACCATGCCAGGAACCACAACACAGTCAGGTCTATGTTGCTACAGCGCTCCCTCATCTGGTCGGATCTTTAGTAATGCAGAGCGCGCTGGGAGTCATGATCTCCCGCCGCGCTCTCCATTACTGAAGAGAAGACTGCGCGGGAGATACAGGTATGTGATGGGGGGCAAGTTGGAGCTGAGGGGGCATAGTGGAGCTGAGGGGGCAAGTTGGAGCAGATGTGGGGCAAAGTGGAGATGATGGGGGCAAGTTGGAGCTATTAGGGGAAAGCTGGAGCTGAGGGGGCATAGTGGAGCTGGTGGGGGCAAGTTGGAGCTGATGAGGGTCAAAGTGGAGCTGATGAGGGTCAAAGTGGAGCTGAGGGGGGGCAAGCTGGAGCTGAGGGGGGGCAAAGTGGAGCTGGTGGGGCAAGTTGGAGCGGATGGGGGGGCAAGTTGGAGCGGATGGGGGCAAGTTGGAGCTGCTGGGGGCATAGTGGAGATGATAGTGGAAAGTTGGAGCTGAGAGGGCATAGTGGAGCTGGTGGGGGCAAGTTGGAGCGGATGGGGGGCAAAGTGGAGCTGATGGGGGTAAGTTGGAGAGGATGGGGGGCAAAGTGGAGCTGATGGGGGTAAGTTGGAGCTGAGGGGGCAAAGTGGAGCTGAGGGGGCAAAGTGAAGCTGAGGGGGCAAAATGGAGCTGGTGGGGGCATGTTGGAGCTGATGGGGGCAAGTTGGAGTTGATAGGGGCAAAGTGGAACTGGTGGGCCAAAGTGAAGCTGATAAGGGGCAAGTTGGAGCTGGTGGGGGGCATCTCTTACAGGCATCTCCAGAACAGGGGCAGAGTGGCTCAGGGGGCAGAGAGAGGACAATCATGAAAAGAGGTTGGGTATAAGTAGGCTGGGTATAAAGGGGTGGGACACAAGGGGCGGAGCGAAATGGGCGGCAAAATTAGGTTTTGCCTAGGGTGGCAAAAATCCTTGCACCAGCCCTGACTGTGTGGTGTGTTTTACTTTGCTCTACAGCAATAAAGCAATAAACTTCAGTATATGTGTTTATACATTAGTCTGTGCAAATAAAATACTTTGGTCTTGAACTAAATCATTTATTCAGTTACATAAATAGCCAGTAATAGGTCATGAAATAACCTAAAAATTCTTACTAATGTCCCGCCCACCAGCCA
This sequence comes from Rhinophrynus dorsalis, assembly GCA_037306005.1. NCBI lineage: Eukaryota > Metazoa > Chordata > Amphibia > Anura > Rhinophrynidae > Rhinophrynus > Rhinophrynus dorsalis. The sequence continues at coordinate 544,792,389 of CM074720.1, forward strand.
GACCCCCAATAATATCACCTAAAACTAACGTGTCCCTCTTTGGCCCTGTGAAATGTTGGGAGGTATGCACATACACACAGTGAGCGGCAGAGACATGCAAAACACATGTACACACAGACACACTGGAGATGCACACATGGACACACATATGTAACAGAGATGTACACACACAGACACGCAACATATATGAGCAGAAACACATGTGTACCCCTCTGGCACTCAAAGGGTTAAGGTATAGAGAGGCATGTCAGAGATAAATAGCAGTGGGAAGTGTATTCATACCTGGGAACACTGACTTGTGAAGTCCCTAGAGGGGACTGATGTGGTGCTGATGTGGAGAGACAAATGGGGCAATCTGGGTTAAAAGTGGGTGGGGCTTAATCGCGAGTAGGGGGCGGGGCTTAACATAAATGTGGAAAAAGTGTTAGTAATAGGCTGGGGAAGGAGGAGAAGTGGGAGGGGAATGCAAGTTTACAGTGTGAGGGGTTTTAACACACTCCATGAGGGGTAAAACTTGATACACAACCCTGTGGCAGTCAGTGGGTTAAGTGTGAATCTGATGGCTGTCTGTCCTGTGTCTTGCATGGCAAATGGTGACAGTGAAGAAGTAATTCAGCAATGAGGGCCTACCTTAACCCTTTGAGTGCCATTTTGTTCCCCTGGTGATGCAGCACCGTTCAGTGGCTTTACTACAGGTCCTGCTGAGGCCACTGGGAGTCAAGGTGAGTGACTGTGTGTCAGCCATCTTTCTTTCTGGCTTTGTGTGTGTGTGTATGGGTGTTTGGTGCTGTGTGAGAGGGGCATGAGTGTGTAATACCTGTGAACTTTTACTTGTGGAGTCCCTCATGTGGTGCTGATGTGGAGAGAGCAATGGGGCAATCTGGGTTAAAAGGGGGCGGGGCTTAATCGCGAGTAGGGGGCGGGGCTTAACATAAATATGGAAAAGTTTTAGTAATAGGCTGGGGAAGGAGGAGAAGTGGGAGAGAAATGCAAGTTTACAGTGTGAGGGGTTTGAACACACTCCCTGAGGGGTAAAACTTGATACACAACCCTGTGGCAGTCAGTGGGTTAAGTGTGAATCTGATGGCTGTCTGTCCTGTGTCTTGCATGGCAAATGATGACAGTGAAGAAATAATTGAGCAATGAGGACCTACCTTAACCCTTTGAGTGCAATTTTGTTCCTCTGGTGCTGCAGTACAGGTCCTGCTGAGGCCTCTGGGAGTCAGGGTGAGTGACTGTGTGTGTGTGTCAGCCATATTTATTTCTGGCTTTGTGTGTGTATGTGGTGCTGTGTGTGTGAGTGGGGGCATGTCTGTTTGGTGCTGTGTGAGTGGGGCATGTGTGTGTGTGGTGCTGTGTGAGTGGGGCATGTGTGTGTGGTGGTCTGTGTGTGTGAGTGGGGCATGTGTGAGTGGGGCATGTGTGTTTGTCTGTGGTGTAGGAGCAAGTGGCGGCCATATTGTTTTTTTCTGACTTTGATAGTGGTGGGCGGGCTGCATAGTGGGGGCGGGCCAACTCCCTGCATGATTGAATCACCCAATAGGAGTAGTAACTCCTGCTTTATGCCTCCCCTGGGTGTGTTTTGGCAGGCACAAAGTCTTCTTTTATATATATAGACAAAACTATAAGAATTTTTTTATGGGACATTACTGTCCCTTTAAGAATATAATGCTAGCAATGCCCATACACCTGCCCATAGCATGCAAAAGGAAAATGGCATATAGATTCCACGTTTAACCTTTAACCCCTTATGGACCAGCAGTTAAGGGCAACAGAGGATTTTTTTTTTCTCGATCAGATTCAGTGTAGGACAGCCTTGACGGTCCTTGCATGTCACCGGTCATTAAGGGGTTAAAGAGCAGCGGGGTGTGCAATGCGTTGCTCTCCCCCTCTGATCTTTAACGGGTTAATATGTGGTGTTAAGCAAGACGTAGCGAAAAGGAACATCTTGTAAAAGCCCCAGAAGTCTCTTAGTGAATTGGCGTTAGACAGACACAGGACTAGAAAATGACTGGTTGGGAATGATGGAAATTGTAATCTAAAATGTTTGGAGGTCTAACAGTTAACTACTCCGGGCAAATGGGTTTAAAAGGGCAGTACAGGATTAACCCTTTCAGTGCCAGGGAGGTATCCTATGCATTGCAATGCTCTCAAAGGATTAAAGCAACCTTACATAAAATAAATGATCAAGTGTATATTTAATAAACCCTTTGAGTGCCGGAGGGGTGCGCAACGCATTGCGAAGCAATGAATTGCGCACCCCTCCGGCACTCAAAGGGTTAAGGGTCTCCTAGCTATAATTCAGGTGTGTTTATTAAGTTTGCACCCCTCTGGCACTCAAAGGGTTAAGGGTTTCTTAGCTATAATTAAGTTGTGTTTGCGAACCCTTGAATATGTTTTTTTTTACTGTCTCGAGTGGTAATAATTTTTGAATTAAAGATCTCCTGGTAGTGGGAGTGTCTGCTTTTACTTAACACAAAAAGCTTTATAACGTACAGCCTTTCCTAAAAGGAGCAGTTTTTCTTTAACTGCACAATATTATCATAAGCGTCCACAAGAAACCAACCAGCAGAAAGGATTTGGCAAACGTTCATTTTTTTTTCCCCTAACAAAAAAAAAGTATGGGAAAATTATTTTGGTTATATTTAGTAATATTCCTTCGCTGTTTATATTTTTAGATATCCTGCAAAGTCTTTTGCCCTTTCAGTGCCATTGGAATGTACACACACACACCCTGTGGCACTCAAACGGGTTAAAGGGATAGTTTCACAATAAAAGCAGCTCCAATTAATCTTCATAGTATTTGGGCCATGGATAGGGTGACCACGTGTCCCGGAACGTCCGGGACTGTCCCTTAATTGGGTTCTATGCCCAGCGTCCCGGATCATCCCCCACCGGGACAATAAAGAGTCCCGAAATTAAGGTAGCCGCCCGCCCGCATCATCACGCGCCCCTGCGGGCCGTGATGACATACATACAGAGAGGAGGAGGAGGGCAGAGGCACCGGAAGAGAAGCGCTTGCTGCTGGACTCTGGCAGCAAGCGCTTCTCTTCCGGTGCCTCTGCCCTCTTCCTCTTCTCTGTATGTATGTCATCACGGCCCGCAGGGGCGCATGATGATGCGGGCGGGTAGGAGGGAACTCAGTGCCAGCCAGCTGCAGGGGACCGGATGCCACTCAAATTTAGGGTGACCACATGTCCCGGAATAGCAGAACGGAAATGTGGTCACCCTAGCCATGGAGAGTGTTATTTCAGTTCTGTCAGAGTTGTAGTACAAGAGTGATTGAATGATAAAGTATTCCCCTCCCACCCCTTTTACCTAGTGTAAGCCGCCTCCCCTCAGATGTAGAATCTGGTCTCTTGACCGGACAGGTCACAGCAAGGGACAATCTTCTTACTGTGATCATAAGGAAAACCCTGCCCCCCTTGACATGTTTTACAGGTTTTTCCTTATGATCACTGAAGATTGTCCCTCTCTGCGATTCATCCGGACAGTCTTGCTGCTCTGTGGTGAGCAGTGTTACATCAGTAAAAGGGGCGGGAGGGGAATACTTTATCATTCAATTACTCTTGTACTACAACTCTGACAGAATTGAAATAACACTGTCCATGGCCCAAATACTATGAAGATTAATTGGAGCTGCGTTTATTGTGAAACATTACTGTCCCTTTAAAGGTTCAGTGCCTAATGGAAGATATTCAAGATACGGAGACAGTAGCGCGGGGAGGAGAGAAATCAGATAAGTGTTTTATTCTTGTCCTGGTACAACTTAACACGTATAAAAACCGCACACAAAGGGCCAACTAAGTGCCATTTACATGCATGGTGATAAATGAATTACAAGGACTTGGAGCATTTAATAATGGGCACCATGGTATTTTGAGGGTGAGTGTTTCTTTATTGAATGTGATGTAACCCTTTGTCTGCCTGAAAGGAATCCAACGCAATACCTCTCAGGCCTTCAAATGGTTAACTTTGTCTTCCCCCACTGCAGATTTTCCATTTCTAACACATCCACTACTGATATCACTTATTTGTATAAAAGTATAAACAAAAGTTCAATAAGCGTCTTCAGTTGCTATGGCAATGGGTAGAGGCTTTGCTTTCAGTTCATGATACTCTGGTGATGTCAGCTGCTCTAATCCCACCCAGCCGTCTCTCGTCCTGCTCTCTCTATACTTTCCTATTAGTGGGTTGACTCGTCAGTGAGAGGTTTTAAAAAAACAGCAGAATAAAGAAGAAACCATCTGAATTTAGAGGCACCAGAGAAATTCACATAAAGGTGAAAAATATTAAATATATATATATTTGTCCCTATGGTGCAGTTGGTTGGCTCCAGAATTGCTCCACTACCTCATAGGACATTGATGGGCAAAGGGAGGCTCTCCAGCTGCTGCCAGACTACAACTCCCATCATTCCTTGCCAGCCAATGGCTGACAGGGAATGATGGGAAATGAAGTGTGTCTGTAGATGGAGGACCTCATGTTGTCCACCACTACTGTAGAACCGCACACACTGCCCCCCAGCATTGTCCCACTGCACTGATATCCATAGAACCATAAATACTGACTTCTCAACCTTGTCATAGATTCACATATACTTCCCCCCCGCAGTTTTGTCCAACAGTAACCATAGAACCACTCATCCTGATCCCCCAACCTTGTCCCACTGTACTGGTATCCATAGATCCACACATACTGATCCCTCAGCCTTGTCCCATTGCACTGGTATCCATAGAACCACACATACTGATCCCCCAGCCTTGTCCCACTGCACTGGTATCCATAGATCCACACATACTGATCCCCCAGCCTTGTCCCATTGCACTGGTATCCATAGAACCACACATACTGATCCCCCAGCCTTGTCCCACTGCACTGGTATCCATAGATCCACACATACTGATCCCTCAGCCTTGTCGTCCTTCAGTGGTAGTCATGAAACCACACATACTGATCCCCCAGCCTTGTCCCATTGCACTGGTAGCCATAGAACCACACATACTGATCCCTCAGCCTTGTCCCATTGCACTGGTATCCATAGAACCACACATACTGATCCCCCAGCCTTGTCCCACTGCACTGGTATCCATAGATCCACACATACTGATCCCCCAGCCTTGTCCCATTGCACTGGTATCCATAGAACCACACATACTGATCCCCCAGCCTTGTCCCACTGCACTGGTATCCATAGATCCACACATACTGATCCCTCAGCCTTGTCGTCCTTCAGTGGTAGTCATGAAACCACTCATACTGATCCCCCAGCCTTGTCCCATTGCACTGGTAGCCATAGAACCACACATACTGATCCCCCAGCCTTGTCCCATTGCACTGGTAGGCATAGAACCACACATACTGATCCCCCAGCCTTGTCCCATTGTACTGGTAGCCATAGAACCACACATACTGATCCCCCAGCCTTGTCCCATTGCACTGGTAGGCATAGAACCACACATACTGATCCCCAGCCTTGTCCCATTGTACTGGTAGCCACAGAACCACACATACTGATCCCCCAGCCTTGTCCCACTGCACTGGTAGGCATAGAACTACACATACTGATCCCCCAGCCTTGTCGTCCTTCAGTGGTAGTCATGGAACCACGCATACTGATCCCCCAGCCTTGTCCCACTGCACTTGTAGCCATAGAGCCACACATACTGACCTCCAGCCTTGTTGCACTTCACTGGTAGCCATAGAGCCACACATACTGACCTCCAGCCTTGTTGCACTTCACTGGTATCCATAGAACCACACATACTGACCTCCAGCCTTGTTGCACTTCACTGGTAGCCATAGAACCACACATACTGACCTTCAGCCTTGCTATTCAGTAGCCATTGAACCACACATACTGACCCCCCCAGCCGTGTCGTCCTTCACTGGTAGCCATGGAACCACACATACTGATCCCCAGCCTTGTGCCACATTAACCACACATACTGATCTCCAGCCTTGTCCCATTGTACTGGTATCCATAGAACCACGCATACTGATCCCCAGCCTTGTCCCACATTAACCACACATACTGATCCCCAGCCTTGTCCCACATTAACCACATATACTGATCCCCAGCCTTGTCCCACATTAACCACATATACTGATCCCCAGCCTTGTCCCACATTAACCACACATACTGATCCCCAGCCTTGTCCCACATTAACCACACATACTGATCTCCAGCCTTGTCCCACATTAACCACACATACTGATCTCCAGCCTTGTCCCACATTAACCACACATACTGATCTCCAGCCTTGTCCCACATTAACCATACATACTGATCTCCAGCTTTGTCCCACATTAACCACACATACTGATCCCTAGCCTTGTCCCACATTAACCACACATACTGATCTCCAGCCTTGTCCCACATTAACCACACATACTGATCCCCAGCCTTGTCCCACATTAACCACACATACTGATCCCCAGCCTTGTCCCACATTAACCACACATACTGATCCCTAGCCTTGTCCCACATTAACCACACATACTGATCCCCAGCTTTGTCCCACATTAACCACACATACTGATCCCTAGCCTTGTCCTACATTAACCACACATACTGATCCCTAGCCTTGTCCCACATTAACCACACATACTGATCCCTAGCCTTGTCCCACATTAACCACACACACTGATCTCCAGGCTTGTCCCATTGTACTGGTAGCCATAGAACCACACATACTGATCTCCAGCCTTGTCCTACATTAACCACACACACTGATCTCCAGGCTTGTCCCATTGTACTGGTAGCCATAGAACCACACATACTGATCCCCAGCCTTGTCCTACATTAACCACACATACTGATCCCTAGCCTTGTCCCACATTAACCACACATACTGATCTCCAGCCTTGTCCTACATTAACCACACACACTGATCTCCAGGCTTGTCCCATTGTACTGGTAGCCATAGAACCACACATACTGATCCCCAGCCTTGTCCCACATTAACCACACATACTGATCTCCAGCCTTGTCCCACATTAACCACACATACTGATCTCCAGCCTTGTCCCATATTAACCACACACACTGATCTCCAGGCTTGTCCCACATTAACCACACATACTGATCTCCAGCCTTGTCCCATATTAACCACACACACTGATCTCCAGGCTTGTCCCATTGTACTGGTAGCCATAGAACCACACATACTGATCCCCAGCCTTGTCCCACATTAACCACACATACTGATCTCCAGCCTTGTCCCACATTAACCACACATACTGATCTCCAGCCTTGTCCCACATTAACCACACATACTGATCCCCAGCCTTGTCCCACATTAACCACACACACTGATCCCCAGCCTTGTCCCACATTAACCACACATACTGATCCCCAGCCTTGTCCCACGTTAACCACACATACTGATCTCCAGCCTTGTCCCACATTAACCACACATACTGATCTCCAGCCTTGTCCCACATCAACCACACACACTGATCTCCAGGCTTGTCCCATTGTACTGGTAGGCATAGAACTACACATACTGATCCCCCTGCCTTGTCGTCCTTCAGTGGTAGTCATGGAACCACGCATACTGATCCCCCAGCCTTGTCCCACTGCACTTGTAGCTATAGAGCCACACATACTGACCTCCAGCCTTGTTGCACTTCACTGGTAGCCATAGAACCACACATACTGACCTTCAGCCTTGCTATTCAGTAGCCATTGAACCACACATACTGACCCCCCCAGCCGTGTCGTCCTTCACTGGTAGCCATGGAACCACACATACTGATCCCCAGCCTTGTGCCACATTAACCACACATACTGATCTCCAGCCTTGTCCCATTGTACTGGTATCCATAGAACCACGCATACTGATCCCCAGCCTTGTCCCACATTAACCACATATACTGATCCCCAGCCTTGTCCCACATTAACCACACATACTGATCCCCCAGCCTTGTCCCATTGCACTGGTATCCATAGAACCACACATACTGATCCCCCAGCCTTGTCCCATTGCACTGGTAGGCATAGAACTACACATACTGATCCCCCTGCCTTGTCGTCCTTCAGTGGTAGTCATGGAACCACGCATACTGATCCCCAGCCTTGTCCCACATTAACCACATATACTGATCCCCAGCCTTGTCCTACATTAACCACATATACTGATCCCCAGCCTTGTCCCACATTAACCACACATACTGATCCCCAGCCTTGTCCCACATTAACCACACATACTGATCTCCAGCCTTGTCCCACATTAACCATACATACTGATCTCCAGCCTTGTCCCACATTAACCATACATACTGATCTCCAGCTTTGTCCCACATTAACCACACATACTGATCCCTAGCCTTGTCCCACATTAACCACACATACTGATCTCCAGCCTTGTCCCACATTAACCACACATACTGATCCCCAGCCTTGTCCCACATTAACCACACATACTGATCCCCAGCCTTGTCCCACATTAACCACACATACTGATCCCTAGCCTTGTCCCACATTAACCACACATACTGATCCCCAGCTTTGTCCCACATTAACCACACATACTGATCCCTAGCCTTGTCCTACATTAACCACACATACTGATCCCTAGCCTTGTCCCACATTAACCACACATACTGATCCCTAGCCTTGTCCCACATTAACCACACACACTGATCTCCAGGCTTGTCCCATTGTACTGGTAGCCATAGAACCACACATACTGATCTCCAGCCTTGTCCTACATTAACCACACACACTGATCTCCAGGCTTGTCCCATTGTACTGGTAGCCATAGAACCACACATACTGATCCCCAGCCTTGTCCTACATTAACCACACATACTGATCCCTAGCCTTGTCCCACATTAACCACACATACTGATCTCCAGCCTTGTCCTACATTAACCACACACACTGATCTCCAGGCTTGTCCCATTGTACTGGTAGCCATAGAACCACACATACTGATCCCCAGCCTTGTCCCACATTAACCACACATACTGATCTCCAGCCTTGTCCCACATTAACCACACATACTGATCTCCAGCCTTGTCCCATATTAACCACACACACTGATCTCCAGGCTTGTCCCACATTAACCACACATACTGATCTCCAGCCTTGTCCCATATTAACCACACACACTGATCTCCAGGCTTGTCCCATTGTACTGGTAGCCATAGAACCACACATACTGATCCCCAGCCTTGTCCCACATTAACCACACATACTGATCTCCAGCCTTGTCCCACATTAACCACACATACTGATCTCCAGCCTTGTCCCACATTAACCACACATACTGATCCCCAGCCTTGTCCCACATTAACCACACACACTGATCCCCAGCCTTGTCCCACATTAACCACACATACTGATCCCCAGCCTTGTCCCACGTTAACCACACATACTGATCTCCAGCCTTGTCCCACATTAACCACACATACTGATCTCCAGCCTTGTCCCACATCAACCACACACACTGATCTCCAGGCTTGTCCCATTGTACTGGTAGCCACAGAACCACACATACTGATCCCCAGCCTTGTTCCATTGTACTGGTAGCCATAGAACCACACATACTGATCCCCCAGCCTTGTTCCATTGTACTGGTAGCCATAGAACCACACATACTGATCCCCAGCCTTGTTCCATTGTACTGGTAGCCATAGAACCACACATACTGATCCCCCAGCCTTGTTCCATTGTACTGGTAGCCATAGAACCAAGCATACTGATCCACAGCCTTGTTCCATTGTACTGGTAGCCAAAGAACCACACATACTGATCTCCCAGCCCTGTCCCATTGTACTGGTAGCCATAGAACCACACATACTGATCCCCCAGCCTTGTTCCATTGTACTGGTAGCCACAGAACCACACATACTGATCCCCAGCCTTGTTCCATTGTACTGGTAGCCATAGAACCACACATACTGATCCCCCAGCCTTGTTCCTTTGTACTGGTAGCCATAGAACCACACATACTGATCCCCAGCCTTGTCCCATTGTACTGGTAGCCATAGAACCACACATACTGATCCCCAGCCTTGTTCCATTGTACTGGTAGCCATAGAACCACACATACTGATCCCCTAGCCTTGTTCCATTGTACTGGTAGCCATAGAACAACGCATACTGATCCCCTAGCCTTGTTCCATTGTACTGGTAGCCATAGAACCACACATACTGATCCCCCAGCCTTGTCCCATTGTACTGGTAGCCATAGAAGCACACATACTGATCCCCTAGCCTTGTTCCATTGTACTGGTAGCCACAGAACCACACATACTGATCCCCCAGCCTTGTCCCACTGTACTGGTAGCCATAGAACCACACATACTGATCCCCCAGCCTTGTCCCATTGTACTGGTATCCATAGAACCACGCATACTGATCCCCCAGCCTTGTTCCATTGTACTGGTAGCCATAGAACCACACATACTGATCTCCCAGCCCTGTCCCATTGTACTGGTAGCCATAGAACCACACATACTGATCCCCCAGCCTTGTTCCATTGTACTGGTAGCCATAGAACCACACATACTGACCCCCCAGCCTTGTTCCATTGTACTGGTAGCCATAGAACCACACATACTGACCCCCAGCCTTGTCCCATTGTACTGGTAGCCATAGAACCACGTATACTGATCCCCTAGCCTTGTTCCATTGTACTGGTAGCCATAGAACCACACATACTGATCCCCTAGCCTTGTTCCATTGTACTGGTAGCCATAGAACCACACATACTGATCCCCTAGCCTTGTTCCATTGTACTGGTAGCCATAGAACCACACATACTGATCCCCTAGCCTTGTTCCATTGTACTGGTAGCCATAGAACCACACATACTGATCCCCTAGCCTTGTTCCATTGTACTGGTAGCCATAGAACCACACATACTGATCCCCAGCCTTGTCCCACATTAACCACACATACTGATCCCCCAGCCTTGTCCCACATTAACCACACATACTGATCCCCAGCCTTGTCCCTCATTAACCACACATACTGATCTCCAGCCTTGTCCCTCATTAACCACACATACTGATCTCCAGCCTTGTCCCACATTAACCACACACACTGATCTCCAGCCATGTTCCATTGTACTGGTAGCCATAGAACCACACATACTGATCCCCAGCCTTGTTCCATTGTACTGGTAGCCATAGAACCACACATACTGACCCCCCAGCCTTGTTCCATTGTACTGGTAGCCATAGAACCACACATACTGACCCCCCAGCCTTGTTCCATTGTACTGGTAGCCATAGAACCACACATACTGATCCCCCAGCCTTGTTCCATTGTACTGGTAGCCATAGAACCACACATACTGACCCCCCAGCCTTGTTCCATTGTACTGGTATCCATAGAACCACACATACTGATCCCCCAGCCTTGTTCCATTGTACTGGTATCCATAGAACCACACATACTGATCCCCCAGCCTTGTTCCATTGTACTGGTATCCATAGAACCACACATACTGATCCCCAGCCTTGTCCCACATTAACCACATATACTGATCCCCAGCCTTGTCCCACATTAACCACATATACTGATCCCCCAGCCTTGTTCCATTGTACTGGTATCCATAGAACCAGTCCTGAGTCTGATCCCCAGCAGGAAGTGTAGGTGGAAGTGAAGTTATAGAAAAGGCAGACATTCTATTGAATTTCTGTGCTCAGGAATTTAGGAGGAATTTCGCAGGAAAATGTCTCCATCCTTCAACCAACAGACCAACCACCCTCTTAATAATCTATATGAGCCCACATAAGAAAACGCCCTATAAAATCGGTAATAAGGGGACATGAACTGGGCATTCGCTGGTGGGGATGATGGGAGTCTGATAGAAGCTGGAGAGCCTCAGGTTGCTCACTGTAGTATTATACATTTCTCCTGTATTTTGGTACCCTGATCATTTACTTCTTTTTAACCTGTAAGACAACCTCTGAAGTAGTATAAGTAAAAATACACAATATTAGTTAATATTTTATATATTTGATTAATTTTACATTTTTCCCATTTGATTGTAATGGTGTTAGCAGTCCCCATAGCACCATCTGTTGTTTGGAGGCTCATAAAAGTCATTTCTAATTTCCCCAGAAGGCACAGTTTTCAGTAAGTGACAGAATGGATGAAATAGCAAAATGATGTCTGGTGTGTAGGAAGCCTGGCATCAGGCATTCTATAAATATGTATTTAAAGGAGAAGTAAACTTTCTTTTTATGAAAAAGGGATGGTTCCTAAGCGGAGAGGAAAAGGAGGCACATAAACGCAAGGGGTGGAAGTTGGGAAAGTCGGTAAAGCTGGGGATAGGCCAGGCAAACTTGTGCTTCAGGGTCTGGCTCTGGAAGCATACCTCCCAAAACTTCAAATGGCCGAAAACGGACACTTTTGTTTGAAGTGGGTTTGCTGGGGGGTGTGAAAGGTGGGCGGGGCATTACTGAGGCTTTTTAGGTTATTTCATTACCTACTGGCACCTCATTTTGTAACTGAATATGATTTAGAACAAGACCAATGTATTTTATTTACACAGACTAATTTATAAATACATATAGTGAATTAAAAAAAAAAAACATTAATGTGCATTTTATTGCTGTGGAGCAAATAAACATCACACAGTCTGATCTGCTAAAAAGAGGGACAACAGGTGGGAAAGAGGGACAAGGGATTTGGGTCTCAAGTAGGGACTATCCTGACTAAAAGGGATAGTAATACTTTATTATTACTATCCCCCTTATTGTAGATATTTGTAAAATAATTTAATAGCCCCCAGGTTCATCTCTCAAACCTTTATGATTTGAGAGATAAACAAAGGCAAAGTTCCCCCCTCCCTCCACCGTCCCTGAAGTCAGCGTTGTACTGACTCCAGGGGAAGTCTGTCGTATGACAGGCTTGTGGCTCTGCAGCAGAGCCGAGATCCCGTTAGTGAAAAAGAAGTATTTCACTGAAACGATCTTCTACGTGTGCTTGGTTTGTGCTTGGTTTGCAAGCACATGTAGAAGACCGTTTCAGTGAAATAATTCTTTGTCACTAACGCGATCTCGGCTCTGCTGCAGAGCCGCATGATGAAAGTCAGACCGGATATCCCTGCAGTCAGTACAACACTGACTTCAGGGAAGGGGGAGGGAGGGGGGAACTTTGCCTTCGGTTATCTCTCAAACTATAAAGGTTTGAGAGATGAACCTGGGGGCTATTAAATTATTTTACAAATATGTACAATATGGGGGATAGTAATAATAAAGTATTACTATTCCTTAAGGAGGGACACTTGGGAGGTATGGATATGTGGTGCTTGGGTATGTGGTTGGGGTACTACAACATGCCCAAGTGAATGAAGTAGGTCAGGCTCATGTAAACCACATCCTATATAATAATTCACTAATGTAGGTTTGTCAGAAGGTGTCATGCTCAATACAGACGGCTGCGCGCGCTGCAGTTATACGCAATACAGACTGCCCGCACCGTGGCTGATTATGGAGCGGGGCGCTCCGAATTCAGACCGTAGTCCTCTCTACGCACCAAAGCTGCGCAGAGAGGACTACGCTCTGAATTTGGAGTTCCCAGCTCCGTTATCAGCTGCGGCGCGGGCAGTCTCTACTGTGCATCACTGCACTGCAGTCGTTGCTGCCTGGCACTGTGGCCCGTGTACACGGGCTCTTCAACTAGTAGGGTAGAAAACAACTACTCCAAACACTCTTATGAATTAGAAGGCCAACTTTATTAATCAGAAATACACTCTTAGGATATAAACGTACAAACTGCTTATTGGATAATATGACTTGTCCAAATATTAAAGGGATAGTAATACTTTGTTTTTTCTTTATTTTAGTTTGTAGGCATTAAAAAAACATGAAGAACGATATAAGTCTTATCTCTCAAACCTTTATGGTTTGAGAGATATTCACAAGCAGAGTTTCCCCTCACTGACCAAAACGGTCAAGTCTGCCATCTAGCTGTCAGATTTGGAATCCGGTCCACAGATCAACTGTTGGCTCTTCAGCAGAGCCGAGATTGCAAGATATAAAAATAGCTATTGCATTGGAAGGGTCTAAAAAGTGTGCTTGCAAACCAGGCACGCTTTGTAGACTATTCAAATGAAGTTGTTCTTCTTATATCTCGTGATCTCGGCTCTGCTGTACAGCCACGGCCGGACCGCGGATCGGATTCCAAATCTGACAGCTAGATGGCAGACTTGACCGTTTTGGTCAGTGAGGGGAAACTTTGCTTGTGAATATCTCTCAAACCATAAAGGTTTAAGAGATAAGATTTATATCGTTCTTCATGTTTTTTTAATGCAGACAAAATAAAATAAAGATAAAACAAAGTATTACTATCCCTTTAATACCCTCTGCATAGCCACGAGAATGGCTCATACTGAAACCCAAACCAATTACTAACCTAGCGTTCGTTATTTTTTTTACACGCCTGGACTGGCCCCCGGACCGGCCCACTGGGCAAATGCCCGGTATGCCCGATGGCCAGTCCGGGCCTGGTCTATCCTGATATTTCTTCTCCTGTAAACCACTCAACATTTTAGTAGCCCTTCTCTAAATTCTCTCTAGAGTATCTATATCTTTCTGGAGATGGGGTCTCCAGTACTGTACACAATACTCTAGGTGAGGTCTAACTAGAGATCTGTGGAGTGGCATGATCACTTCCCTTTTTCTGCTACTAATGCCCCCTAGCTATACAACCCAGCACCCTGCTTGCATTCCCCACTGCTTTATTACATTGCCTGCCTACCTTTAAGTGATTAGAAATAATTACTCCCAAATCCCTTTCCTCTGTTGTCCCTGACAGCACATGACCTTTAATAATATATTTTTCCTTTGGATTTTTATGTCCCAAGTGCATTATTTTACATTTATCAACATTAAACTGCAGCTGCCACACTCTTCTCCATTCTTCTAATTTACCTAAATTATTTGTCACTTGGTCCAACAGGGGAATAAAATGAACAGATTTGGAATTAAAAAACAACAACCCCCCCACACACTTTTACAGTGGAATAGAGGCTGACAAAATAACAAAAGTCTCTCACCTATAAACTAGTAGGATAGAGGGTTTGTTTTTATTCTCTCCCCATCAATTTGTCCATGAGGGGACACATTTTTAATGAAGATATCCCCAAACTTTGCCAAATAAGGGATATTATATACATTGGTTTGATTATTTTAATCAGATATCAATAAAGGTATTTTTATAGGGTCAATATACGGCCTTTTCTAACAAGATGTTGCCGAACTTGTCTCTAAATGGTCTTTGATGACCTGTCTTCTCAACTCAGAAACATTAGACAGCCAATAGAAATTAACCTTCTCTCTTTTGCATACCTCCCAACATTTCAAATTTCCAAAGAGGGACACTTGTGTTTTAGGGGGAGTGGCTGGAGGTGTGGCAGGTGGGCGGGGCATTAGCGAGAATTTTTAGGCTATTTCATGACCTATTGACACCTCCTTGTGTAACCTAATAAGTGACTTCTAATGAGACCAAAGTATTTTATTTACACAGACTAATTTATAAACACAAATACTGATGTTTAAACAAACAATAATTTGAGGTTTATTGCTGTGGAGTAATATGATACCCTTATATACACACCACATAATCTGGTTTCCTAAAAAGAGGGACATCAGGGTGGGAAAGAGGGACAGAGGGATTTGGGTCAAAAAGAGGGACTGTCCCTCCTAAAGAGGGACACTTGGGAGGTATGTTTTTGTTTCTAGTCTATACATAAGACATGCGGTGACTAACATATTCACGTGTATATTTCTTGCTCATACATTTTAGTAACTCACTATAAATATTGTATACACCCAACACCGTGCCAGACACTGCCTCAAAACCTCACATTCCCAATGCGACCTATACAGGGAGGGATGGTCTTCACACCCCCACACTGCCCCTTCTTCCTTCCTGTTCCCCTCTTCTTAACTATCTCCCTGTCACCCCATAATTCCCTATTCTTAAGCCCTTTTTACATGACCCCATCTCTTATACCCCAGGGGGTTCTTTTACCTAACATCTACTTTGTAAGTCATTACTTTCCTTTTAACCCCTTCAGAACCAAAATGGGTGCACAAAGCATTGGGTTGTAAGGGATTAGATCTGGCGGAATATGTACATACGTTCCTTATGATGCAGTTGGTTTGCCTCAGAATTGCACTACTTTCATTTAAACCATACCTCCCAAGTGTCCCTCTTTAGGAGGGACAGTCCCTCTTTTAGATCCAAATCACACTGTCCCTCTTTCCCATCGTAATGTCCCTCTTTTTAGGAGATCAGATTGTGTGGTGTGCATATAAGTGTATCACCCTGATGTCACTGTGTTTAGGAGATCAGACTGTGTGGTGTGTATATAAGTGTATCACCCTGGTGTCCCTGTGTTTAGGAGATCAGACTGTGCGGTGTGTATATAAGTGTATCACCCTGGTGTCCCTGTGTGTAGGAGATCAGACTGTGTGGTGTGTATATAAGTGTATCACCCTGCTGTCCCTGTGTTTAGGAGATCATACTGTGTGGTGTGTATATAAGTGTATCACCCTGGTGTCCCTGTGTTTAGGAGATCAGACTGTGTGGTGTGTATAGAAGTGTATCACACTGGTGTCTCTGTGTTTAGGAGATCAAACTGTGTGGTGTGTATAGAAGTGTATCACCCTGGTGTCCCTGTGTTTAGGAGATCAGACTGTGTGGTGTGTATATAAGTATATCACCCTGGTGTCCCTGTGTTTAGGAGATAAAACTGTTTGGTGTGTATATAAGTGCATCACCCTGGTGTCCCTGTGTTTAGGAGATCAGACTGTGTGGTGTGTATAGAAGTGTATCACCCTGGTGTCCCTGTGTTTAGGAGATCAGACTGTGTGGTGTGTATAGAAGTGTATCACCCTGGTGTCCCTGTGTTTAGGAGATCAGACTGTGTGGTGTGTATAGAAGTTTATCACCCTGGTGTCCCTGTGTATAGGAGATCAGACTGTGTGGTGTGTATATAAGTGTATCACCCTGGTGTCCCTGTGTTTAGGAGATCAGACTGTGTGGTGTGTGTATATAAATGTATCACCCTGGTGTCCCTGTGTTTAGGAGATCAGACTGTGTGGTGTGTATATAAGTGTATCACCCTGGTGTCCCTGTGTTTAGGAGATCAGACTGTGTGGTGTGTATAGAAGTGTATCACCCTGGTGTCCCTGTGTTTAGGAGATCAGACTGTGTGGTGTGTATAGAAGTTTATCACTCTGGTGTACCTGTGTTTATGAGATCAGACTGTGTGGTGTTTATAGAAGTGTATCACCCTGGTGTCCCTGTGTTTAGGAGATCAGACTGTGTGGTGTGTGTATATAAATGTATCACCCTGGTGTCCCTGTGTTTAGGAGATCAGACTGTGTGGTGTGTATATATAAGTGCATCACCCTGGTGTCCCTGTGTTTAGGAGATCAGACTGTGTGGTGTGTATATAAGTGTATCACCCTGGTGTCCCTGTGTTTAGGAGATCAGACTGTGTGGTGTGTATAGAAGTTTATCACTCTGGTGTCCCTGTGTTTAGGAGATCAGTCTGTGTGGTGTGTATATAAGTGTATCACCCTGGTGTCCCTGTGTTTAGGAGATCAGACTGTGTGGTGTGTATAGAAGTGTATCACCCTGGTGTCCCTGTGTTTAGGAGATCAGACTGTGTGGTGTGTATAGAAGTGTATCACCCTGGTGTCCCTGTGTTTAGGAGATCAGACTGTGAGGTGTGTATATAAGTGTATCACCCTGGTGTCCCTGTGTTTAGGAGATCAGACTGTGTGGTGTGTATATAAGTGTATCACCCTGGTGTCCCTGTGTTTAGGAGATCAGACTGTGTGGTGTATATATATGTGTATCACCCTGGTTTCCCTGTGTTTAGGAGATCAGACTGTGTGGTGTGTACAGAAGTGTATCACCCTGGTGTCCCTGTGTTTAGGAGATCAGACTGTGTGGTGTGTATAGAAGTGTATCACCCTGGTGTCCCTGTGTTTAGGAGATCAGACTGTGTGGTGTGTATATAAGTGTATCACCCTGGTGTCCCTGTGTTTAGGAGATCAGACTGTGTGGTGTGTATATAAGTGTATCACCCTGGTGTCCCTGTGTTTAGGAGATCAGACTGTGTGGTGTGTATATAAGTGTATCACATTGTTCCACAGCAATAAAACTTACATTATTGTTTCTTTAAACGTTTGTATTTGTGTTTATAAATTAGTCTGCTTAAATAAAGTACTTTGCTCTTGTTATAAGTCATTTATTAGGTAAAACAAGGAGGTGTCAATAGGTCATGAAAAAGACTAAAAATTCTTGTTAATGCCCCGCCCACCGGCCACACCACCAGCAACACCACCTAAAACACAATTGTCCCTCTTTGGCAATTTGAAGTGTTGGGAGGTATGTTTAAACATATATCCCCTATCACACTGAAGAGTTGAAAACATGAAGTTTGTTTGCATGACATTACCCAGAATCCCTTGCTGTAGCACTGTATGTTATGTGATCATGTTTTTTTTTGTCTGTCCTCAAGGCTTTTTTATTTTATTATTTTTTCATTTCCATAGAAACCTGTAAAGGTCAAAACTTTGCTGTAATAATCATTGCACCTCTACAGATGCCAATAACATTAAATGGCAAACATTTTCTAAATACCACACTTTAACCCTTTGAGTGTCAGAGAGGTATTCAAGGCATTGCAACAGGTAAAAATGGAACTCTTTCTGCAATATGCAAAAATGAGTTATTACACAGTTATAACCTTGCATCACAGGGAGAATACATTTCTATACCTGTTTACCCCCTGGCACAATGCCAAATTTCTTAGGGGCTATTAGAGATCTTTGGCAATAATGGGGAATACATAGTAACACAGTTAAAGGAGCAGTAAACTTTTTTTATTAACAAATATATATTGTAGGCATTTTCCTATTGAGTAAAATAAGGGTACTCCCACTGCGGAGAGATTTATATTTCCAGAGTTATTACAGTTTAAACCCATGTTTTTTTACATTAGCAGTGCCCTCTAGTGGTCAAATTCTAATTAGATTTCCTGTTAGATTCTAATGGAGAGGAAAGTCAGAAAAGTGAGAGACATACAGTTCTCCATAGAATGTGACAGAAACTGCTGAGTCACTTCCTGTCAGTTAGAACTATCAGGAAGTAAACACAGTAAATTCACTTCCTGGTTATTTGAACGGTTATAAATTTTGAATAAAACATCTGACAGCGATGGGAGTGACCTTGTTTTATTCAGCAGGAAATGCTCTGTAAAATATGTGTTTTCATAAATAAAAGTTTACTGCTCCTTTAACATACCGTAATTATATATTTGATGAGACTGAAAAAAGACATGCGTCCATCAAGTCCAGCCCATGCCAAATCCTCCCTGTTTATCCAAAAGGAGGCAAAAAAATCCTATTGAATCAATTTATTTAATTAGAGTGAATTCAGTGAAGGGCTACTAAAATGGTGACTGGTTTACAGGATACGATATATCAGGATAGTACATGAAGGGATTCAACAACGTACAGGAGGGAAGTACATTTCAAAGGAGTAAAAATGTTAGGACAAGAGGCCATAGTGTAAAACTAGAGGGATTTGGGTTTTTAGATGTAATGTAAGAAAGTTTTACTTCACTGAGAGGGTGGTAGATGAGTGGAATATCCTACCAGCAGAAGTGGTAGAGGTTAATACAGTGAGGCAATGAAAGCATGAATGGGATAGACATAAGAGTGTCCTGAACATAGGACAGGAACCAAATAAAGTTTGAGGTTTTTACAGTAGGAAAAATGGGCAGACTAGATGGTTTTTATCTGCCTTTAAATGTTTCGATGTTTCATTTCCAATTAAGCCCCAAGTGGGTAAAAAAAATTCCTTCCTGACTCCAAATGGCAGTCGGCTATTTCCCTGGATCAACATCCTATCTGCTGTGAGACCAACTGTCATAATTCTACCTAGTAACATAGGTAATGACATGGCTGAAAAAAGACTTTTGTCCATGAAGTTCAGCCCATGTCACATTACCCTGTTGATCCAGTGGAAGGCAAAAAAAACCCATTGAAACCTTTGCCAATTTAGCCCCAAATGGGTAAAAAAAATTCCTTCCTGACTCCAAATGGCAGTTGGATATTTCCCTGGATCAACATCCTGTCCGCTGTGAGACCAACTGTCATAATTGTCATTATCGTTCTGTACTTGATAGGGATCCATCTAGCGTTACTCATCCCCTCTGGTCTTTAAAGGGTCAAACAGATAATCTACAAATCTGTAAGGACACTGGTCCTTTGTTAGAGTGCAGTTAAAGTGTTAGTAATGTCCCTGAAAAAATCTTTATAGTTTTGTAGTGCTTAAAAAATGCAACTAAATGCAACAAATTCTATTTCTCAACCCGCTATGGTTTGAGAGATATTCGCATTTAAAATTTGACGTTTCCTGCTGTCAGCAGGAGATCCGTGTCAGCCGACACGAGGAGCAGAGCCGCAATCGCGTTATTTAAAACAAATTACTTCATTGGAATGGTCTACAAAGTGTGCTTGCAAACCAGGCACACTTTGTAGACCATTCCAATGAAGTCGTTTTAAATAACATGATTGCGGATCTGCTGCAGAGCCGGCGGTTGGTCCCTGGACAGGATTCCCCTGCAGTCAGCACAACACTGACATCAGGAGAAGGGGAGGGAGGGGGGAATTTTGAATACCAATATCTCTCAAACCATAGTGGTTTGAGAGATCGGGTTTGTAGCATATGGATTCTTTTTTTTTAAGCACTACAAACTATAAATATTTTTTCAGGGACATTACTAACACTTTAACACCTTAGATGCCATGCAGATCTTGAGCACATTGCTTTGCAATGGGTTGGAGACCTCTCTAATATACAGTGGGTCAATAATAACAATTTTGGGCCTTATATAAAGACAATAGTGGGGACATTTGAGTGCACCCTTTGAGTGCCAGAGTACAGAATGCATTGCTTTGCAATGCATTCCGTACCACTCTGGCACTCAAAGGGTAAAAACTGAAGCTCATGGGCCAGCAGTCAAGCAATTTGGGGAGGGGGCAAACCAACAGCACAAAACAGATTGAATAAAAATCCCACCAAATGTCCATTGATTTAACGCTTTGAGTGACAGTGCATTTGCAATGCACTCAGTGGGTTAAATTGAGAATTTCCACACCTTGAATGCTAGGAAGGTCTCAACTTCCTTTTTTTTTTTTTTTTCAATGCACTAGCATTGAAGAGGTTAATAGGTCCATTTAAATCTAGCAAAATACTTTGATGTCCTATGCAATGCAATTGGTATTTCTCTATTTTACTTTGTGTATATGAACACGTGACTTACATATCCTATATAATAATTCGCTAGGATGTTTGTCAGAAGCCATCATGCGCAGTAGAGACTGCCTGAACGCACAGAATGCTAGGAGCACGGAATGCTGGAAGCACGGAATGCTGGGAGGTGTAGGAATGCTGGGAGTTCTGTGCTGGGAACATTCTGTGCTTTCGGGCAGTCTCTACAGTGCATGACTGCTTCAGCGGCAGGATGCAGAGCAGGACCAGCCTCTTAACCCTTTGAGTGCCATAGGGATAGGCAACGCATTGCAAAGCTCTGGCACTCAAAGGGTTAACATCACCTGGACCTTGGCCTGTGTACACAGGCTTTTACACTAGTAACCATATATTCTACATGTACATATACCCAATGATACGCAATATAATGCACTTTCCCTACAGAGAAGGGATTCTCAGCCACAGACCTCAAGCTCTCTTAAAGGAACATTATAACCAAAAAATGAAAAGGGCTCAAATCCCTTAAAGGGGATCTCTCACCCCTACAAAAGTTAGACTTATTAGGTAGAGTATATATCAATATTGTTGAAAATGCAATTTTGGCTAAAATCATTACTTATAGAGTGCCCTGCACCCTACTTCAGCATACACTGCTGTTGCATCAGTTTTCTGCACTTCCTCTGCTCCCTTCCCACTACCCAGCCTCCTCCGATGAAAGAGGCTTCTATCTGTAAGCTGGAGCGCTCTCATTGGCCAGAAATCAACCTCTGCCAATGAGACCACTCCAGCCTACAGACAGAAGCCTCTGTCATTGGAGGAGGCTGGGCAGTGGGAAGGGAGGAGAGGCAGAGCAGCTAGAGCAGTGTATGCGTAAGTAGGGTGCAAGGCAATCTATAAGCAATAATTTTAGCCCAAATAGTGGTTTTTTTTTTAAATAAATAATGTTTTCAACAATATCGATATATACTCTATCTAATACGCCTAACTTTTGTGGGGGTGAGAGATCCCCTTTAAGGGATAGCAATGTCTATAATAAAGTTTACCTCCGAGTCTTCTCTGTTGTGTTTATTAAACTTTGCGCTATGTTTAATTACTTACTGTTCTGTAGTTCAAAAGATGTTTAATGTAAAAGGATCCCCCCCGCCCCTTCTGGCCTCCTCCCCTTAGATCTGTAATCCGGTCATGGGACAGGATGGATGCAGCGAGGGACAATCTTCACTTACTAGATATAAAGAAAACCCTGCCGACCTTGACGAAGGAGGGCAGCATTTTCCTTTTGAAGATTGCCCCTCACTTCGCTCCATCCAGAGTGACGAGGCCAGAAGGGGCGGGAGAGGACTCTTTTATAGTGAATATCTTTTGAACTATAAAGGGATTGGAGGATCTGAGTTACAAAGAGAGACTAGCCAAACTGGGTTTGTTTACATTAGAGAAGAGACGTCTAAGGGGTGATATGATTACCATTTACATATACATTCAAGGTCAATACAAAGAACTATCCAATTAATTATTTACACAAAGAGCTGAGCTAAGAACAAGAGGTCATCCATTAAGACTAGAGGAAAGGTGATTTCAACTAAAACAAAGGCAGGGATTCTTTACAGTAAGGGCAGTAAAGTTATAGAATTCTTTGCCTCTGCATGTCGTACTTGCAGATAATGTAACCGCTTTCAAAAAAAGCAATGGACGTCTATCTAGCACAGAGAAGTATTGAGAATTATGACAGATGGCTTCAATGCAGATAAGATGTTAATCCAGGAAAATATCTGACTCCCATTTGGAGTCAGGAAGGAATTTTTTTTACCCACTTGGGGCGAAATTGTAAATGGCTTCAGAAGGCTTTTTTTTTTTTTTTTACTATACCTTTAAAATAGTAATTACTCCTAGACAGCATTTTTTCTTTGATGAGAGAATTGTTAAATCTTTCAAAACAAAAAAGATAAAAGCTGGCACTTTTGGACAATTTTTTAACAAGACTGTTAAAAACTGATAAAGCAGTTATTGCCATTTAATGATTTTGAGTTTAGAACTCATCAAGATCGGTTCCATGAAACTCGTCTGTTATTTATTTGTTTATCTAAATCATGTCTTACATTTCCCTTATCACTTGTATAAACAAAGGGGTCAAACTCATACCTCCCAGCGATTCAAATTGCCAAAGAGGGGCACTTTTGTTTTACGGGTTGTGGTTGGGTGTGTGGCTGGTGGATGGGGCATTACCGACAAGTTTTAGGTTATTTCATGAACTATTGAGACCTCCTTGTGTAACTAGGGATGGATATAGCACTGCACTAGGGATGAGACTGCACTAGGGACGGGTATGAGACTACACTAGAGATGGGTATTAGACTGCACTAGGGACTGGTATTAGACGGCACTAGGGATGGGTATGAGACTGCACTAGGGATGGGTATGAGACTGCACCAGGGACAGGTATGAGACTGCACTAGGGATGGGTATGAGACTGCAGTAGGGACAGGTATTAAACTGCACTAGGGATGGGTATGACACTGCACTAGGGATGTGCATGAGACTGCACTAGGGACAGGTATGAGACTGTACTAGGAACGGGTATTAAACTGCACTAGGGATGGGTATGAGACTGCACTACGGACAGGTATTAGACTGTACTAGGGATGGGTATGAGACTGCACTAGGGACGGGTATTAGACTGTACTAGGGATGGGTATGAGACTGCACTAGGGATGGGTATGAGACTGCACTAGGGACGGGTATTAGACTGCACTAGGGATGGGTATGAGACTGCACTACGGATGGGTATTAGACTGTACTAGGGACGGGTATGAGACTGCACTAGGGATGGGTATGAGACTGCACTAGGGACGGGTATTAGACTGCACTAGGGATGGGTATGAGACTGCACTAGGGACGGGTATTAAACTGCACTAGGGATGGGTATGAGACTGCACTACGGATGGGTATTAGACTGTACTAGGGATGGTTATGAGACTGCACTAGGGATGGGTATTAGACTGTACTAGGGATGGGTATGAGACTGCACTAGGGATGGGTATGAGACTGCACTAGGGATGGGTATGAGACTGCACTAGGGATATGCATGAGACTTCAATAGGGACAGGTATGAGACTGCACTAGGAACGGGTATTAGTCTGTACTAGGGACGTGTATGAGACTGCACTAGGGACAGGTATTAGACTGCAGTAGGGATGGGTATGAGACTACAGTAGGTACGGGGGTGAGACTGCACTAGGGATGGATATGAGACTGTATTAGGGATGGGTATGAGACTGCACTAGGGATGGGTATGAGACTGCACTAGGGACGGGTATTAAACTGCACTAGGGATGGGTATGAGACTGCACTACGGATGGGTATTAGACTGTACTAGGGATAGTTATGAGACTGCACTAGGGATGGGTATTAGACTGTACTAGGGATGGGTATGAGACTGCACTAGGGATGGGTATGAGACTGCACTAGGAACGGGTATGAGACTGCACTACGGACGGGTATTAGTCTGTACTAGGGACGTGTATGAGACTGCACTAGGGACAGGTATTAGACTGCAGTAGGGATGGGTATGAGACTACAGTAGGTACGGGGGTGAGACTGCACTAGGGATGGATATGAGACTGTACTAGGGATGGGTATGAGACTGCACTAGGGATGGGTATGAGACTGCATTAGGGATGTGCATGAGACTGCAATAGGGACAGGAATGAGACTGCACTAGGAACAGCTATGAGACTGCACTAGGGATGGGTATGAGACTGCACTAGGGACAGGTATTAGACTGCAGTAGGGATGGGTATGAGACTACAGTAGGGATGGGGGTGAGACTGCACTAGGGATGGGGGTGAGACTGCACTAGGGATGGATATGAGATTGTACTATGGATGGGTATGAGACTGCACTAGGGATGGGTATGAGACTGCACTAGGGATGGGTATGAGACTTACTAGGGATGGGTATGAGACTGCACTAGGGATGGGTATGAAGCTGTACTAGAGATGGGTATGAGACTGCACTAGGGATGGGTATTAGTCTGTACTAGGGACGGGTATGAGACTGCACTAGGGACAGGTATTAGACTGCAGTAGAGATGGGTATGAGACTACAGTAGGGACGGGGGTGAGACTGCACTAGGGATGGGGGTGAGACTGCACTAGGGATGGGTATGAAGCTGTACTAGAGATGGGTATGAGACTGCACTAGGGATGAGTATTAGTCTGTACTAGGGACGGGTATGAGACTGCACTAGGGACAGGTATTAGACTGCAGTAGAGATGGGTATGAGACTACAGTAGGGATGGGGGTGAGACTGCACTAGGGATGGGGGTGAGACTGCACTAGGGATGGATATGAGACTGTACTATGCATGGGTATGAGACTGCACTAGGGATGGGTATGAGACTGTATTAGGGATGGGTATGAGGCTGTACTAGAGATGGGTATGAGACTGCACTAGGGATGGGTATGAGGCTGTACTAGGCATGGGTATGAGACTGCACTAGGGATGGGTATGAGACCACACTACGGAAGGGTATGAGACTGCACTAGTGATGGGTATGAGACTGCACTAGGGACGGATATGAGACTGCACTAGGGGTGGGTATGAGACTGCACTAGGGGTGGGTATTAGACTGCACTAGGGACGGGTATGAGACTGCACTAGGGATAGGTATTAGATTTCAGTAGGGATGGGTATTAGATTGCAATAGGGATGGGTATTAGACTTCAGTAGGGACAGGTATGAGACTGCACTAGGAATGGGTATTAGACTTTAGTAAGGTCGGATATGAGACTGCACTGGGGACGGGTATGAGACTGCACTAGGGATGGGTATGAGACGACACTAGGGATGGGTATGAGGCTATATTAGGGATGGGTATGAGACTGTACTAAGAATGGGTATGAGACTGCACTAGAGATGGGTATGAGACTGCACTAGAGATGGATATCAGACTACCCTAGAGATGGGCATCAGACTGCAGTATGGATGGGTATGAGACGGCACTAGGAATGGGTAATAGACTTCAGTATGGATGGGTATGAGACTGAACTAGGGATGGGTATCAGACTACACTATGGATGTGTTTGAGAGTGCACTAGGGATGGGTATTAGACTTCAGAAGGGATGGTTATGAAACGACACTTGAATTGGGGATGAGAGGTCACTTGGTGTGAGTGTGACGTAGCACTTGGCAGCAGTCAGATATCTGTAAAAAGTGTCTGGTATATGGGCACACTGGTACACCGTATGTAGTAAAGAACAGGCACTGAATGAGGCACAAGAACATAGAGGGGCATGGGAAGGTTACAGGTGCAGGGGAAGGGTACAGGTGCAGATGGGGAAGGGCATGGGTACCAGTGCCGAGGGGAATGGTACAGGTGCAGAGCGGGCAAGGAGAATGGTACAGGTGCAGAGTGGGAAAGGAGAATGGTACAGGTGCAGAGTGGGCAAGGAGAATGGTACAGGTGCAGAGTGGGAAAGGAGAATGGTACAGGTGCAGAGTGGGCAAGGAGAATGGTACAGGTGCAGAGGGAGCAGAGGAAGGTGGTACCGGATTTGATATGGGGAAGCTGGTACAGGCAGGGGAAGTTGGTACATGAGCTGGTAGATGCAGGGAAAGCTGGCACAGGAAAGGGTAGAGGCAGGGGAAAACTGGTACAGGAGCTGGTAGATGCAGGGGAAGCTGGTACAGGAGCTGGTAGATGCAGGGAAAGCTGGTACAGGAGCTGGTAGATGCAGGGAAAACTGGTACAGGAGCTGGTAGATGCAGGGAAAACTGGTACAGGAACTGGTACATGCAGGGAAAACTGGTACAGGAACTGGTAGAAGGAACAGGGTACATGAACTGGTAAAGTCAGGCAAAGTTGGTACAGGATGCGATAGGGTAAGGTGGTACAGGACCTAGCAGAGGCAGTGTATAGGAGTTGGTAGAGGCAGTGTATAGGAGTTGGTAGAGGTAGTGTACAGGAGCTGGTAGAGGCAGTGTACAGGAGTTGGTAGAGGTAGTGTATAGGAGCTGGTAGAGGTAGTGTATAGGAGTTGGTAGAGGTAGTGTATAGGAGCTGGTAGAGGCAGTGTACAGGAGCTGGTAGAGGCAGTGTATAGGAGTTGGTAGAGGTAGTGTATAGGAGCTGGTAGAGGCAGTGTACAGGAGCTGGTAGAGGCAGTGTACAGGAGTTGGTAGAGGTAGTGTATAGGAGCTGGTAGAGGCAGTGTACAGGAGCTGGTAGAGGCAGTGTATAGGATCTGGTAGAGGCAGTGTACAGGAGCTGGTAGAGGCAGTGTATAGGAGCTGGTAGAGGCAGTGTATAGGAGCTGGTAGAGGCAGTGTATAGGATCTGGTAGAGGCAGTGTACAGGAGCTGGTAGAGGCAGTGTATAGGAGCTGGTAGAGGCAGTGTATAGGAGTTGGTAGAGGCAGTGTATAGGAGCTGGTAGAGGCAGTGTATAGGAGTTGGTAGAGGTAGTGTATAGGAGCTGGAAGAGGCAGTGTATAGGAGTTGGTAGAGGCAGTGAATAGGAGCTGGTAGAGGCAGTGAATAGGAGCTGGTAGAGGTAGTGTATAGGAGCTGGTAGAGGCAGTGTATAGGAGCTGGTAGAGGCAGTGTATAGGAGCTGGTAGAGACAGTGTATAGGAGCTGGTAGAGGCAGTGTATAGGAGCTGGTAGAGGCAGTGTACAGGAGCTGGTAGAGGCAGTGTACAGGAGCTGGTAGAGGCAGTGTATAGGAGCTGGTAGAGGCAGTGTATAGGAGCTGGTAGAGGCAGTGTATAGGATCTGGTAGAGGCAGTGTATAGGAGCTGGTAGAGGCAGTGTATAGGAGCTGGTAGAGGCAGTGTATAGGATCTGGTAGAGGCAGTGTATAGGAGCTGGTAGAGGCAGTGTACAGGAGTTGGTAGAGGCAGTGTATAGGAGCTGGTAGAGGCAGTGTACAGGAGCTGGTAGAGGCAGTGTATAGGAGCTGGTAGAGGCAGTGTATAGGAGCTGGTAGAGGCAGTGTATAGGAGCTGGTAGAGGCAGTGTACAGGATCTGGTAGAGGCAGTGTACAGGAGCTGGTAGAGGCAGTGTACAGGAGCTGGTAGAGGCAGTGTACAGGAGCTGGTAGAGGCAGTGTATAGGAGCTGGTAGAGGCAGTGTATAGGAGCTGGTAGAGGCAGTGTATAGGATCTGGTAGAGGCAGTGTACAGGATCTGGTAGAGGCAGTGTACAGGAGCTGGTAGAGGCAGTGTACAGGAGCTGGTAAAGGCAGTGTATAGGAGCTGGTAGAGGCAGTGTACAGGAGCTGGTAGAGGCAGTGTATAGGAGCTGGTAGAGGCAGTGTATAGGATCTGGTAGAGGCAGTGTACAGGAGCTGGTAGAGGCAGTGTATAGGAGCTGGTAGAGGCAGTGTATATGAGCTGGTAGAGGCAGTGTATAGGAGCTGGTAGAGGCAGTGTACAGGAGCTGGTAGAGGCAGTGCATAGGAGCTGGTAGAGGCAGTGTATAGGATCTGGTAGAGGCAGTGTACAGGAGCTGGCAGAGGCAGTGTACAGGAGCTGGTAGAGGCAGTGTATAGGAGCTGGTAGAGGCAGTGTATAGGAGCTGGTAGAGGCAGTGTACAGGAGCTGGTAGAGGCAGTGTATAGGAGCTGGTAGAGGCAGTGTACAGGAGCTGGTAGAGGCAGTGTATAGGAGCTGGTAGAGGCAGTGTATAGGAGCTGGTAGGGGCAGTGTACAGGAGCTGGTAGGGGCAGTGTACAGGAGCTGGTAGAGGCAGTGTATAGGGGTTGGTAGAGGCAGTGTACAGGAGCTGGTAGGGGCAGTGTACAGGAGCTGGTAGAGGCAGTGTATAGGAGCTGGTAGAGGCAGTGTATAGGAGCTGGTAAAGGCAGTGTATAGGAGCTGGCAGAGGCAGTGTACAGGAGCTGGTAGAGGCAGTGTACAGGAGCTGGTAGAGGCAGTGTATAGGAGCTGGTAGAGGCAGTGTATAGGATCTGGTAGAGGCAGTGTACAGGATCTGGTAGAGGCAGTGTACAGGAGCTGGTAGAGGCAGTGTATAGGATCTGGTAGAGGCAGTGTACAGGAGCTGGTAGAGGTAGTGTATAGGATCTGGAAGAGGCAGTGTATAGGAGCTGGTAGAGGCAGTGTACAGGAGCTGGTAGAGGCAGTGTATAGGAGCTGGTAGAGGCAGTGTATAGGAGCTGGTAGAGGCAGTGTACAGGAGCTGGCAGAGGCAGTGTACAGGAGCTGGCAGAGGCAGTGTACAGGAGCTGGTAGAGGCAGTGTATAGGAGCTGGTAGAGGCAGTGTATAGGAGCTGGTAGAGGCAGTGTACAGGAGTTGGTAGAGGCAGTGTATAGGAGCTGGTAGAGGCAGTGTACAGGAGCTGGTAGAGGCAGTGTATAGGAGCTGGTAGAGGCAGTGTATAGTAGCTGGTAGAGGCAGTGTATAGGAGCTGGTAGAGGCAGTGTATAGGAGCTGGTAGAGGCAGTGTACAGGAGCTGGCAGAGGCAGTGTACAGGAGCTGGTAGAGGCAGTGTATAGGAGCTGGTAGAGGCAGTGTACAGGAGCTGGTAGAGGCAGTGTACAGGAGCTGGTAGAGGCAGTGTATAGGAGCTGGTAGAGGCAGTATACAGGAGCTGGTAGAGGCAGTGTATAGGAGCTGGTAGAGGCAGTGTATAGGAGCTGGTAGAGGCAGTGTACAGGAGCTGGTAGAGGCAGTGTATAGGAGCTGGTAGAGGTAGTGTATAGGAGCTGGTAGAGGCAGTGTATAGGAGCTGGTAGAGGCAGTGTACAGGAGCTGGTAGAGGCAGTGTATAGGAGCTGGTAGAGGCAGTGTATAGGAGCTGGTAGAGGCAGTGTACAGGAGCTGGTAGAGGCAGTGTACAGGAGCTGGCAGAGGCAGTGTACAGGAGTTGGTAGAGGTAGTGTACAGGAGCTGGTAGAGGCAGTGTATAGGAGCTGGTAGAGGCAGTGTACAGGAGCTGGTAGAGGCAGTGTACAGGTGCTGGTAGAGGCAGTGTATAGGAGCTGGTAGATGCAGTGTACAGGAGCTGGTAGAGGCAGTGTATAGGAGCTGGTAGAGGCAGTGTATAGGAGCTGGTAGAGGTAGTGTATAGGAGCTGGTAGAGGCAGTGTATAGGAGCTGGTAGAGGCAGTGTATAGGAGCTGGTAGAGGCAGTGTACAGGAGCTGGTAGAGGCAGTGTACAGGAGCTGGTAGAGGCAGTGTATAGGAGCTGGTAGAGGCAGTGTATAGGATCTGGTAGAGGCAGTGTACAGGAGCTGGTAGAGGCAGTGTATAGGAGCTGGTAGAGGCAGTGTATAGGAGCTGGTAGAGGCAGTGTACAGGAGCTGGTAGAGGCAGTGTACAGGAGCTGGTAGAGGCAGTGTACAGGAGCTGGTAGAGGCAGTGTACAGGAGCTGGTAGAGGCAGTGTATAGGAGCTGGTAGAGGCAGTGTACAGGAGTTGGTAGAGGCAGTGTACAGGAGCTGGTAGAGGCAGTGTACAGGAGCTGGTAGAGGCAGTGTACATGAGCTGGTAGAGGCAGTGTATAGGAGCTGGTAGAGGCAGTGTATAGGATCTGGTAGAGGCAGTGTACAGGAGCTGGTAGAGGCAGTGTATAGGAGCTGGTAGAGGCAGTGTATATGAGCTGGTAGAGGCAGTGTACAGGAGCTGGTAGAGGCAGTGTACAGGAGCTGGTAGAGGCACTGTATAGGAGCTGGTAGAGGCAGTGTATAGGATCTGGTAGAGGCAGTGTACAGGAGCTGGCAGAGGCAGTGTACAGGAGCTGGTAGAGGCAGTGTATAGGAGCTGGTAGAGGCAGTGTATAGGAG
Source organism: Rhinophrynus dorsalis (assembly GCA_037306005.1). Taxonomy (NCBI): domain Eukaryota; kingdom Metazoa; phylum Chordata; class Amphibia; order Anura; family Rhinophrynidae; genus Rhinophrynus; species Rhinophrynus dorsalis. The sequence continues at coordinate 544,823,460 of CM074720.1, forward strand.
CTGGTAGAGGCAGTGTATAGGAGCTGGTAGAGGCAGTGTATAGGAGCTGGTAGAGGCAGTGTACAGGAGCTGGTAGAGGCAGTGTATAGGAGCTGGTAGGGGCAGTGTACAGGAGCTGGTAGGGGCAGTGTACAGGAGCTGGTAGAGGCAGTGTATAGGAGTTGGTAGAGGCAGTGTACAGGAGCTGGTAGGGGCAGTGTACAGGAGCTGGTAGAGGCAGTGTATAGGAGCTGGTAGAGGCAGTGTATAGGAGCTGGTAAAGGCAGTGTATAGGAGCTGGCAGAGGCAGTGTACAGGAGCTGGTAGAGGCAGTGTATAGGAGCTGGTAGAGGCAGTGTATAGGAGCTGGTAGAGGCAGTGTACAGGATCTGGTAGAGGCAGTGTACAGGAGCTGGTAGAGGCAGTGTATAGGATCTGGTAGAGGCAGTGTACAGGAGCTGGTAGAGGCAGTGTATAGGATCTGGTAGAGGCAGTGTATAGGAGCTGGTAGAGGCAGTGTATAGGATCTGGTAGAGGCAGTGTACAGGAGCTGGTAGAGGCAGTGTATAGGAGCTGGTAGAGGCAGTGTATAGGAGCTGGTAGAGGCAGTGTACAGGAGCTGGCAGAGGCAGTGTACAGGAGCTGGCAGAGGCAGTGTATAGGAGCTGGTAGAGGCAGTGTATAGGAGCTGGTAGAGGCAGTGTACAGGAGTTGGTAGAGGCAGTGTACAGTAGCTGGTAGAGGCAGTGTATAGGAGCTGGTAGAGGCAGTGTATAGGAGCTGGTAGAGGCAGTGTATAGTAGCTGGTAGAGGCAGTGTATAGGAGCTGGTAGAGGCAGTGTACAGGAGCTGGTAGAGGCAGTGTACAGGAGCTGGCAGAGGCAGTGTACAGGAGCTGGTAGAGGCAGTGTACAGGAGCTGGTAGAGGCAGTGTACAGGAGCTGGTAGAGGCAGTGTATAGGAGCTGGTAGAGGCAGTATACAGGAGCTGGTAGAGGCAGTGTATAGGAGCTGGTAGAGGCAGTGTATAGGAGCTGGTAGAGGCAGTGTACAGGAGCTGGTAGAGGCAGTGTACAGGAGCTGGTAGAGGCAGTGTATAGGAGCTGGTAGAGGTAGTGTATAGGAGCTGGTAGAGGCAGTGTATAGGAGCTGGTAGAGGCAGTGTACAGGAGCTGGTAGAGGCAGTGTATAGGAGCTGGTAGAGGCAGTGTATAGGAGCTGGTAGAGGCAGTGTATAGGAGCTGGTAGAGGTAGTGTATAGGAGCTGGTAGAGGCAGTGTATAGGAGCTGGTAGAGGCAGTGTACAGGAGCTGGTAGAGGCAGTGTACAGGAGCTGGCAGAGGCAGTGTACAGGAGCTGGTAGAGGCAGTGTACAGGAGCTGGCAGAGGCAGTGTACAGGAGCTGGTAGAGGCAGTGTACAGGAGCTGGTAGAGGCAGTGTACAGGAGCTGGCAGAGGCAGTGTACAGGAGTTGGTAGAGGTAGTGTACAGGAGCTGGTAGAGGCAGTGTATAGGAGCTGGTAGAGGCAGTGTACAGGAGCTGGTAGAGGCAGTGTACAGGTGCTGGTAGAGGCAGTGTATAGGAGCTGGTAGATGCAGTGTACAGGAGCTGGTAGAGGCAGTGTATTGGAGCTGGTAGAGGCAGTGTATAGGAGCTGGTAGAGGTAGTGTATAGGAGCTGGTAGAGGCAGTGTATAGGAGCTGGTAGAGGCAGTGTATAGGAGCTGGAAGAGGCAGTGTATAGGAGCTGGAAGAGGCAGTGTATAGGAGCTGGTAGAGGCAGTGTACAGGAGCTGGTAGAGGCAGTGTATAGGAGCTGGTAGAGGCAGTGTATAGGAGCTGGTAGAGGCAGTGTACAGGAGCTGGTAGAGGCAGTGTACAGGAGCTGGTAGAGGCAGTGTACAGGAGCTGGTAGAGGCAGTGTATAGGAGCTGGTAGAGGCAGTGTATAGGAGCTGGTAGAGGCAGTGTATAGGATCTGGTAGAGGCAGTGTACAGGAGCTGGTAGAGGCAGTGTATAGGAGCTGGTAGAGGCAGTGTATAGGAGCTGGTAGAGGCAGTGTATAGGAGCTGGTAGAGGCAGTGTACAGGAGCTGGTAGAGGCAGTGTACAGGAGCTGGTAGAGGCAGTGTATAGGAGCTGGTAGAGGCAGTGTACAGGAGCTGGTAGAGGCAGTGTACAGGAGCTGGTAGAGGCAGTGTACAGGAGCTGGTAGAGGCAGTGTACAGGAGTTGGTAGAGGCAGTGTACAGGAGCTGGTAGAGGCAGTGTACAGGAGCTGGTAGAGGCAGTGTATAGGAGCTGGTAGAGGCAGTGTATAGGAGCTGGTAGAGGCAGTGTATAGGAGCTGGTAGAGGCAGTGTATAGGAGCTGGTAGAGGCAGTGTATAGGAGCTGGTAGAGGCAGTGTACAGGAGCTGGTAGAGGCAGTGTACAGGAGCTGGTAGAGGCAGTGTATAGGAGCTGGTAGAGGCAGTGTATATGAGCTGGTAGAGGCAGTGTACAGGAGCTGGTAGAGACAGTGTACAGGAGCTGGTAGAGGCAGTGTATAGGAGCTGGTAGAGGCAGTGTATAGGATCTGGTAGAGGCAGTGTACAGGAGCTGGCAGAGGCAGTGTACAGGAGCTGGTAGAGGCAGTGTATAGGAGCTGGTAGAGGTAGTGTATAGGAGCTGGTAGAGGCAGTGTACAGGAGCTGGTAGAGGCAGTGTATAGGAGCTGGTAGAGGCAGTGTACAGGAGCTGGTAGAGGCAGTGTATAGGAGCTGGTAGAGGCAGTGTATAGGAGCCGGTAGTTGCAGTGTACAGGAGCTGGTAGAGGCAGTGTATAGGAGTTGGTAGAGGCAGTGTACAGGAGCTGGTAGGGGCAGTGTACAGGAGCTGGTAGAGGCAGTGTATAGGAGCTGGTAGAGGCAGTGTATAGGAGGTGGTAGAGGCAGTGTTTAGGAGCTGGTAGAGGCAGTGTATAGGAGCTGGTAAAGGCAGTGTATAGGAGCTGGCAGAGGCAGTGTACAGGAGCTGGTAGAGGCAGTGTATAGCAGCTGGTAGTGTACAGGAGCTGGTAGAGGCAGTGTACAGGAGCTGGTAGAGGCAGTGTATAGGAGCTGGTAGAGGCAGTGTATAGGAGCTGGTAGAGGCAGTGTACAGGATCTGGTAGAGGCAGATTACAGGAGCTGGTAGAGGCAGTGTACAGGAGCTGGTAGAGGCAGTGTACAGGAGCTGGTAGAGGCAGTGTACAGGAACTGGTAGAGGCAGTGTATAGGAGCTGGTAGAGGCAGTGTATAGGAGCTGGTAGAGGCAGTGTACAGGAGCTGGTAGAGGCAGTGTATAGGATCTGGTAGAGGCAGTGTACAGGAGCTGGTAGAGGCAGTGTATAGGAGCTGGTAGAGGCAGTGTATAGGAGCTGGCAGAGGCAGTGTACAGGAGCTGGTAGAGGCAGTGTATAGGAGCTGGTAGAGGCAGTGTACATGAGTTGGTAGAGGAAGTGTACAGTAGCTGGTAGAGGCAGTGTATAGGAGCTGGTAGAGGCAGTGTACAGGAGCTGGTAGAGGCAGTGTATAGGAGCTGGTAGAGGCAGTGTATAGGAGCTGGTAGAGGCAGTGTATAGGCGCTGGTAGAGGCAGTGTACAGGAGCTGGTAGAGGCAGTGTACAGGAGCTGGCAGAGGCAGTGTACAGGAGTTGGTAGTGTACAGGAGCTGGTAAAGGCAGTGTATAGGAGCTGGTAGAGGCAGTGTACAGGAGCTGGTAGAGGCAGTGTACAGGAGCTGGCAGAGGCAGTGTATAGGAGCAGGTAGAGGCAGTGTACAGGAGCTGGTAGAGGCAGTGTACAGGAGCTGGTAGAGGCAGTGTACAGGAGCTGGCAGAGGCAGTGTACAGGAGCTGGTAGTGTACAGGAGCTAGTAAAGGCAGTGTATAGGAGCTGGTAGAGGCAGTGTATAGGAGCTGGTAGAGGCAGTGTATAGGAGCTGGTAGAGGCAGTGTATATGAGCTGGTAGAGGCAGTGTATAGGAGCTGGTAGAGGCAGTGTACAGGAGCTGGTAGAGGCAGTGTATAGGAGCTGGTAGAGGCAGTGTATAGGATCTGGTAGAGGCAGTGTACAGGAGCTGGCAGAGGCAGTGTACAGGAGCTGGTAGAGGCAGTGTATAGGAGCTGGTAGAGGCAGTGTATAGGAGCTGGTAGAGGCAGTGTACAGGAGCTGGTAGAGGCAGTGTATAGGAGCTGGTAGAGGCAGTGTACAGGAGCTGGTAGAGGCAGTGTATAGGAGCTGGTAGAGGCAGTGTATAGGAGATGGTAGAGGCAGTGTATAGGAGCTGGTAGAGGCAGTGTAGAGGAGCTGGTAGGGGCAGTGTACAGGAGCTGGTAGAGGCAGTGTATAGGAGTTGGTAGAGGCAGTGTACAGGAGCTGGTAGGGGCAGTGTACAGGAGCTGGTAGAGGCAGTGTATAGGAGCTGGTAGAGGCAGTGTATAGGAGGTGGTAGAGGCAGTGTATAGGAGCTGGTAGAGGCAGTGTATAGGAGCTGGCAGAGGCAGTGTACAGGAGCTGGTAGAGGCAGTGTATAGCAGCTGGTAGTGTACAGGAGCTGGTAGAGGCAGTGTACAGGAGCTGGTAGAGGCAGTGTATAGGAGCTGGTAGAGGCAGTGTATAGGAGCTGGTAGAGGCAGTGTACAGGATCTGGTAGAGGCAGATTACAGGAGCTGGTAGAGGCAGTGTACAGGAGCTGGTAGAGGCAGTGTACAGGAGCTGGTAGAGGCAGTGTATAGGAACTGGTAGAGGCAGTGTATAGGAGCTGGTAGAGGCAGTGTATAGGAGCTGGTAGAGGCAGTGTACAGGAGCTGGTAGAGGCAGTGTATAGGATCTGGTAGAGGCAGTGTACAGGAGCTGGTAGAGGCAGTGTATAGGAGCTGGTAGAGGCAGTGTATAGGAGCTGGCAGAGGCAGTGTACAGGAGCTGGTAGAGGCAGTGTATAGGAGCTGGTAGAGGCAGTGTACAGGAGTTGGTAGAGGAAGTGTACAGTAGCTGGTAGAGGCAGTGTATAGGAGCTGGTAGAGGCAGTGTACAGGAGCTGGTAGAGGCAGTGTATAGGAGCTGGTAGAGGCAGTGTATAGGAGCTGGTAGAGGCAGTGTATAGGCGCTGGTAGAGGCAGTGTACAGGAGCTGGTAGAGGCAGTGTACAGGAGCTGGCAGAGGCAGTGTACAGGAGTTGGTAGTGTACAGGAGCTGGTAAAGGCAGTGTATAGGAGCTGGTAGAGGCAGTGTACAGGAGCTGGTAGAGGCAGTGTACAGGAGCTGGCAGAGGCAGTGTATAGGAGCAGGTAGAGGCAGTGTACAGGAGCTGGTAGAGGCAGTGTACAGGAGCTGGTAGAGGCAGTGTACAGGAGCTGGCAGAGGCAGTGTACAGGAGCTGGTAGTGTACAGGAGCTAGTAAAGGCAGTGTATAGGAGCTGGTAGAGGCAGTGTATAGGAGCTGGTAGAGGCAGTGTATAGGAGCTGGTAGAGGCAGTGTATATGAGCTGGTAGAGGCAGTGTATAGGAGCTGGTAGAGGCAGTGTACAGGAGCTGGTAGAGGCAGTGTATAGGAGCTGGTAGAGGCAGTGTATAGGATCTGGTAGAGGCAGTGTACAGGAGCTGGCAGAGGCAGTGTACAGGAGCTGGTAGAGGCAGTGTATAGGAGCTGGTAGAGGCAGTGTATAGGAGCTGGTAGAGGCAGTGTACAGGAGCTGGTAGAGGCAGTGTATAGGAGCTGGTAGAGGCAGTGTACAGGAGCTGGTAGAGGCAGTGTATAGGAGCTGGTAGAGGCAGTGTATAGGAGCTGGTAGAGGCAGTGTATAGGAGCTGGTAGAGGCAGTGTAGAGGAGCTGGTAGGGGCAGTGTACAGGAGCTGGTAGAGGCAGTGTATAGGAGTTGGTAGAGGCAGTGTACAGGAGCTGGTAGGGGCAGTGTACAGGAGCTGGTAGAGGCAGTGTATAGGAGCTGGTAGAGGCAGTGTATAGGAGGTGGTAGAGGCAGTGTATAGGAGCTGGTAGAGGCAGTGTATAGGAGCTGGTAAAGGCACTGTATAGGAGCTGGCAGAGGCAGTGTACAGGAGCTGGTAGAGGCAGTGTACAGGAGCTGGTAGAGGCAGTGTATAGGAGCTGGTAGAGGCAGTGTATAGGAGCTGGTAGAGGCAGTGTACAGGATCTGGTAGACGCAGAGTACAGGAGCTGGTAGAGGCAGTGTATAGGATCTGGTAGAGGCAGTGTACAGGAGCTGGAAGAGGCAGTGTATAGGGGCTGGTAGAGGCAGTGTATAGGAGCTGGTAGAGGCAGTGTACAGGAGCTGGAAGAGGCAGTGTATAGGAGCTGGTAGAGGCAGTGTATAGGAGCTGGTAGAGGCAGTGTATAGGAGCTGGTAGAGGCAGTGTACAGGAGCTGGTAGAGGCAGTGTATAGGAGCTGGTAGAGGCAGTGTATAGGAGCTGGTAGAGGCAGTGTATAGGAGCTGGTAGAGGCAGTGTACAGGAGCTGGTAGAGGCAGTGTATAGGAGCTGGTAGAGGCAGTGTATAGGAGCTGGTAGAGGCAGTGTACAGGAGCTGGCAGAGGCAGTGTACAGGAGCTGGTAGAGGCAGTGTACAGGAGCTGGCAGAGGCAGTGTACAGGAGCTGGTAGAGGCAGTGTATAGGAGCTGGTAGAGGCAGTGTATAGGAGCTGGTAGAGGCAGTGTACAGGAGTTGGTAGAATCAGTGTACAGTAGCTGGTAGAGGCAGTGTATAGGAGCTGGTAGAGGCAGTGTACAGGAGCTGGTAGAGGCAGTGTACAGGAGCTGGTAGAGGCAGTGTACAGGAGCTGGTAGAGGCAGTGTACAGGAGCTGGTAGAGGCAGTGTATAGGAGCTGGTAGAGGCAGTGTACAGGAGCTGGTAGAGGCAGTGTACAGGAGCTGGTAGAGGCAGTGTATAGGAGCTGGTAGAGGTAGTGTATAGGAGCTGGTAGAGGCAGTGTATAGGAGCTGGTAGAGGCAGTGTACAGGAGCTGGTAGAGGCAGTGTATAGGAGCTGGTAGAGGCAGTGTATAGGAGCTGGTAGAGGCAGTGTATAGGAGCTGGTAGAGGCAGTGTACAGGAGCTGGTAGAGGCAGTGTATAGGAGCTGGTAGAGGTAGTGTATAGGAGCTGGTAGAGGCAGTGTAGTAGCTGGTAGAGGCAGTGTATAGGAGCTGGTAGAGGTAGTGTATAGGAGCTGGTAGAGGCAGTGTAGGAGCTGGTAGAGGCAGTGTATAGGAGCTGGTAGAGGCAGTGTACAGGAGCTGGTAGAGGCAGTGTACAGGAGCTGGCAGAGGCAGTGTACAGGAGCTGGTAGAGGCAGTGTACAGGAGCTGGCAGAGGCAGTGTAGAGGAGCTGGTAGAGGCAGTGTACAGGAGCTGGTAGAGGCAGTGTATAGGACCTGGTAGATGCAGTGTACAGGAGCTGGTAGAGGCAGTGTATAGGAGCTGGTAGAGGCAGTGTATAGGAGCTGGTAGAGGCAGTGTACAGGAGCTGGTAGAGGCAGTGTACAGGAGCTGGCAGAGGCAGTGTACAGGAGCTGGTAGAGGCAGTGTATAGGAGCTGGTAGAGGCAGTGTATAGGAGTTGGTAGAGGCAGTGTACAGGAGCTGGTAGAGGCAGTGTATAGGAGCTGGTAGAGGCAGTGTATAGGAGCTGGTAGAGGCAGTGTATAGGAGCTGGTAGAGGCAGTGCACAGGAGCTGGTAGAGGCAGTGTACAAGAGCTGGTAGAGGCAGTGTATAGGAGCTGGTAGAGGCAGTGTACAGGAGTTGGTAGAGGCAGTGTACAGGAGCTGGTAGAGGCAGTGTACAGGAGCTGGTAGAGGCAGTGTATAGGAGCTGGTAGAGGCAGTGTACAGGAGTTGGTAGAGGCAGTATACAGGAGCTGGTAGAGGCAGTGTATAGGAGTTGGTAGAGGCAGTGTATAGGAGCTGGTAGAGGCAGTGTATAGGAGCTGGTAAAGGCAGTGTACAGGAGCTGGTAGAGGCAGTGTATAGGAGCTGGTAGAGGCAGTGTATAGGATCTGGTAGATGCAGTGTACAGGAGCTGGTAGAGGCAGTGTACAGAAGCTGGTAGAGGCAGTGTATAGGAGCTGGTAGTGTACAGGAGCTGGTAGAGGCAGTGTACAGGAGCTGGTAGAGGCAGTGTATAGGAGCTGGTAGTGTATAGGAGCTGGTAGAGGCAGTGTACAGGAGCTGGTAGAGGCAGTGTATAGGAGCTGGTAGAGGCAGTGTATAGGAGCTGGTAGTGTATAGGAGTTGGTAGAGGCAGTGTATAGGAGCTGGTAGTGTATAGGATCTGGTAGAGGCAGTGTACAGGAGCTGGTAGAGGCAGTGTACAGGAGCTGGTAGAGGCAGTGTATAGGAGCTGGTAGAGGCAGTGTATAGGAGCTGGTATAGGCAGTGTATAGGAGCTGGTAGAGGCAGTGTACAGGAGCTGGCAGAGGCAGTGTACAGGAGCTGGTAGAGGCAGTGTACAGGAGCTGGTAGAGGCAGTGTATAGGAGCTGGTAGAGGCAGTGTATAGGAGCTGGTAGTGTATAGGATCTGGTAGAGGCAGTGTACAGGAGCTGGTAGAGGCAGTGTACAGGAGCTGGCAGAGGCAGTGTACAGGAGCTGGTAGAGGCAGTGTACAGGAGCTGGCAGAGGCAGTGTACAGGAGCTGGTAGAGGCAGTGTACAGGAGCTGGCAGAGGCAGTGTACAGGAGCTGGTAGAGGCAGTGTACAGGAGCTGGTAGAGGCAGTGTATAGGAGCTGGTAGATGCAGTGTACAGGAGCTGGTAGAGGCAGTGTATAGGAGCTGGTAGAGGCAGTGTATAGGAGCTGGTAGAGGCAGTGAACAGGAGCTGGTAGAGGCAGTGTACAGGAGCTGGCAGAGGCAGTGTACAGGAGCTGGTAGAGGCAGTGTATAGGAGCTGGTAGAGGCAGTGTACAGGAGCTGGTAGATGCAGTGTATAGGATCTGGTAGAGGCAGTGTATAGGAGCTGGTAGTGTATAGGAGCTGGTAGAGGCAGTGTACAGGAGCTGGTAGAGGCAGTGTATAGGAGCTGGTAGAGGCAGTGTACAGGAGCTGGTAGAGGCAGTGTATAGGAGCTGGTAGAGGCAGTGTACAGGAGCTGGTAGAGGCAGTGTATAGGAGCTGGTAGAGGCAGTGTATAGGAGCTGGTAGAGGCAGTGTATAGGATCTGGTAGAGGCAGTGTATAGGAGCTGGTAGAGGCAGTGTACAGGAGCTGGTAGATGCAGTGTATAGGATCTGGTAGAGGCAGTGTATAGGAGCTGGTAGAGGCAGTGTACAGGAGCTGGCAGAGGCAGTGTACAGGAGCTGGTAGAGGCAGTGTATAGGAGCTGGTAGAGGCAGTGTATAGGAGCTGGTAGAGGCAGTGTACAGGAGCTGGTAGAGGCAGTGTACAGGAGCTGGCAGAGGCAGTGTACAGGAGCTGGTAGAGGCAGTGTATAGGAACTGGTAGAGGCAGTGTATAGGAGCTGGTAGAGGCAGTGTATAGGAGCTGGTAGAGGCAGTGTACAGGAGCTGGTAGAGGCAGTGTACAGGAGCTGGCAGAGGCAGTGTATAGGAGCTGGCAGTGTACAGGAGCTGGTAGAGGCAGTGTATAGGAGTTGGTAGAGGCAGTGTATAGGATCTGGTAGAGGCAGTGTATAGGAGTTGGTAGAGGCAGTGTATAGGTGCTGGTAGAGGCAGTGTATAGGAGCTGGTAGAGGCAGTGTATAGGAGCTGGTAGAGGTAGTGTATAGGAGCTGGTAGAGGCAGTGTACAGGAGCTGGTAGTGTATAGGAGTTGGTAGAGGCAGTGTATAGGATCTGGTAGAGGCAGTGTATAGGAGCTGGCAGAGACAGTGTACAGGAGCTGGTAGAGGCAGTGTACAGGAGCTGGCAGTGTATAGGAGCTGGTAGAGGCAGTGTATAGGAGCTGGTAGAGGCAGTGTATAGGAGCTGGTAGAGGTAGTGTACAGGAGCTGGTAGAGGCAGTGTATAGGAGCTGGTAGAGGCAGTGTACAGGAGCTGGTAGAGGCAGTGTACAGGAGCTGGTAGAGGCAGTGTATAGGAGCTGGTAGTGTACAGGAGCTGGTAGAGGCAGTGTACAGGTGCTGGTAGAGGCAGTGTATAGGAGCTGGTAGAGGCAGTGTATAGGAGTTGGTAGAGGTAGTGTATAGGAGCTGGTAGAGGCAGTGTATAGGAGCTGGTAGAGGTAGTGTATAGGAGCTGGCAGAGGCAGTGTATAGGAGATGGGGCAGTGTATAGGAGCTGGTAGAGGCAGTGTATAGGAGCTGGTAGAGGCAGTGTATAGGAGCTGGCAGAGGCAGTGTACAGGAGCTGGTAGAGGCAGTGTACAGGAGCTGGTAGAGGCAGTGTACAGGAGCTGGTAGAGGCAGTGTACAGGAGCTGGTAGAGGCAGTGTACAGGAGCTGGTAGAGGCAGTGTATAGGAGCTGGTAGAGGCAGTGTATAGGATCTGGTAGAGGCAGTGTATAGGAGCTGGTAGAGGCAGTGTACATGATCTGGTAGATGCAGTGTATAGGATCTGGTAGAGGCAGTGTATAGGAGCTGGTAGTGTATAGGAGCTGGTAGAGGCAGTGTATAGGAGCTGGTAGAGGCAGTGTATAGGAGCTGGTAGAGGCAGTGTACAGGAGCTGGTAGAGGCAGTGTATAGGAGCTGGTAGAGGTAGTGTACAGGAGCTGGTAGAGGCAGTGTACAGGAGCTGGTAGAGGCAGTGTATAGGAGCTGGTAGAGGCAGTGTATAGGAGCTGGTAGAGGCAGTGTACAGGATCTGGTAGACGCAGAGTACAGGAGCTGGTAGAGGCAGTGTATAGGATCTGGTAGAGGCAGTGTACAGGAGCTGGAAGAGGCAGTGTATAGGGGCTGGTAGAGGCAGTGTATAGGAGCTGGTAGAGGCAGTGTACAGGAGCTGGAAGAGGCAGTGTATAGGAGCTGGTAGAGGCAGTGTATAGGAGCTGGTAGAGGCAGTGTATAGGAGCTGGTAGAGGCAGTGTACAGGAGCTGGTAGAGGCAGTGTATAGGAGCTGGTAGAGGCAGTGTATAGGAGCTGGTAGAGGCAGTGTACAGGAGCTGGTAGAGGCAGTGTATAGGAGCTGGTAGAGGCAGTGTACAGGAGCTGGCAGAGGCAGTGTACAGGAGCTGGTAGAGGCAGTGTACAGGAGCTGGCAGAGGCAGTGTACAGGAGATGGTAGAGGCAGTGTATAGGAGCTGGTAGAGGCAGTGTATAGGAGCTGGTAGAGGCAGTGTACAGGAGTTGGTAGAGGCAGTGTACAGTAGCTGGTAGAGGCAGTGTATAGGAGCTGGTAGAGGCAGTGTACAGGAGCTGGTAGAGGCAGTGTACAGGAGCTGGTAGAGGCAGTGTACAGGAGCTGGTAGAGGCAGTGTACAGGAGCTGGTAGAGGCAGTGTACAGGAGCTGGTAGAGGCAGTGTATAGGAGCTGGTAGAGGCAGTGTACAGGAGCTGGTAGAGGCAGTGTACAGGAGCTGGTAGAGGCAGTGTATAGGAGCTGGTAGAGGTAGTGTATAGGAGCTGGTAGAGGCAGTGTATAGGAGCTGGTAGAGGCAGTGTACAGGAGCTGGTAGAGGCAGTGTATAGGAGCTGGTAGAGGCAGTGTATAGGAGCTGGTAGAGGCAGTGTATAGGAGCTGGTAGAGGCAGTGTACAGGAGCTGGTAGAGGCAGTGTATAGGAGCTGGTAGAGGTAGTGTATAGGAGCTGGTAGAGGCAGTGTAGGAGCTGGTAGAGGCAGTGTATAGGAGCTGGTAGAGGTAGTGTATAGGAGCTGGTAGAGGCAGTGTAGGAGCTGGTAGAGGCAGTGTATAGGAGCTGGTAGAGGCAGTGTACAGGAGCTGGTAGAGGCAGTGTACAGGAGCTGGCAGAGGCAGTGTACAGGAGCTGGTAGAGGCAGTGTACAGGAGCTGGCAGAGGCAGTGTAGAGGAGCTGGTAGAGGCAGTGTACAGGAGCTGGTAGAGGCAGTGTATAGGACCTGGTAGATGCAGTGTACAGGAGCTGGTAGAGGCAGTGTATAGGAGCTGGTAGAGGCAGTGTATAGGAGCTGGTAGAGGCAGTGTACAGGAGCTGGTAGAGGCAGTGTACAGGAGCTGGCAGAGGCAGTGTACAGGAGCTGGTAGAGGCAGTGTATAGGAGCTGGTAGAGGCAGTGTATAGGAGTTGGTAGAGGCAGTGTACAGGAGCTGGTAGAGGCAGTGTATAGGAGCTGGTAGAGGCAGTGTATAGGAGCTGGTAGAGGCAGTGTATAGGAGCTGGTAGAGGCAGTGCACAGGAGCTGGTAGAGGCAGTGTACAAGAGCTGGTAGAGGCAGTGTATAGGAGCTGGTAGAGGCAGTGTATAGGAGCTGGTAGAGGCAGTGTATAGGAGCTGGTAGAGGCAGTGTACAGGAGTTGGTAGAGGCAGTGTACAGGAGCTGGTAGAGGCAGTGTACAGGAGCTGGTAGAGGCAGTGTATACGAGCTGGTAGAGGCAGTGTACAGGAGTTGGTAGAGGCAGTATACAGGAGCTGGTAGAGGCAGTGTATAGGAGTTGGTAGAGGCAGTGTATAGGAGCTGGTAGAGGCAGTGTATAGGAGCTGGTAAAGGCAGTGTACAGGAGCTGGTAGAGGCAGTGTATAGGAGCTGGTAGAGGCAGTGTATAGGATCTGGTAGATGCAGTGTACAGGAGCTGGTAGAGGCAGTGTACAGAAGCTGGTAGAGGCAGTGTATAGGAGCTGGTAGTGTACAGGAGCTGGTAGAGGCAGTGTACAGGAGCTGGTAGAGGCAGTGTATAGGAGCTGGTAGAGGCAGTGTACAGGAGCTGGTAGAGGCAGTGTACAGGAGCTGGTAGAGGCAGTGTATAGGAGCTGGTAGAGGTAGTGTATAGGAGCTGGTAGAGGCAGTGTATAGGAGCTGGTAGAGGCAGTGTACAGGAGCTGGTAGAGGCAGTGTATAGGAGCTGGTAGAGGCAGTGTATAGGAGCTGGTAGAGGCAGTGTATAGGAGCTGGTAGAGGCAGTGTACAGGAGCTGGTAGAGGCAGTGTATAGGAGCTGGTAGAGGTAGTGTATAGGAGCTGGTAGAGGTAGTGTAGGAGCTGGTAGAGGCAGTGTATAGGAGCTGGTAGAGGTAGTGTATAGGAGCTGGTAGAGGCAGTGTAGGAGCTGGTAGAGGCAGTGTATAGGAGCTGGTAGAGGCAGTGTACAGGAGCTGGTAGAGGCAGTGTACAGGAGCTGGCAGAGGCAGTGTACAGGAGCTGGTAGAGGCAGTGTACAGGAGCTGGCAGAGGCAGTGTAGAGGAGCTGGTAGAGGCAGTGTACAGGAGCTGGTAGAGGCAGTGTATAGGACCTGGTAGATGCAGTGTACAGGAGCTGGTAGAGGCAGTGTATAGGAGCTGGTAGAGGCAGTGTATAGGAGCTGGTAGAGGCAGTGTACAGGAGCTGGTAGAGGCAGTGTACAGGAGCTGGCAGAGGCAGTGTACAGGAGCTGGTAGAGGCAGTGTATAGGAGCTGGTAGAGGCAGTGTATAGGAGTTGGTAGAGGCAGTGTACAGGAGCTGGTAGAGGCAGTGTATAGGAGCTGGTAGAGGCAGTGTATAGGAGCTGGTAGAGGCAGTGTATAGGAGCTGGTAGAGGCAGTGCACAGGAGCTGGTAGAGGCAGTGTACAAGAGCTGGTAGAGGCAGTGTATAGGAGCTGGTAGAGGCAGTGTATAGGAGCTGGTAGAGGCAGTGTATAGGAGCTGGTAGAGGCAGTGTACAGGAGTTGGTAGAGGCAGTGTACAGGAGCTGGTAGAGGCAGTGTACAGGAGCTGGTAGAGGCAGTGTATACGAGCTGGTAGAGGCAGTGTACAGGAGTTGGTAGAGGCAGTATACAGGAGCTGGTAGAGGCAGTGTATAGGAGTTGGTAGAGGCAGTGTATAGGAGCTGGTAGAGGCAGTGTATAGGAGCTGGTAAAGGCAGTGTACAGGAGCTGGTAGAGGCAGTGTATAGGAGCTGGTAGAGGCAGTGTATAGGATCTGGTAGATGCAGTGTAGAGGAGCTGGTAGAGGCAGTGTACAGAAGCTGGTAGAGGCAGTGTATAGGAGCTGGTAGTGTACAGGAGCTGGTAGAGGCAGTGTACAGGAGCTGGTAGAGGCAGTGTATAGGAGCTGGTAGTGTATAGGAGCTGGTAGAGGCAGTGTACAGGAGCTGGTAGAGGCAGTGTATAGGAGCTGGTAGAGGCAGTGTATAGGAGCTGGTAGTGTATAGGAGTAGGTAGAGGCAGTGTATAGGAGCTGGTAGTGTATAGGATCTGGTAGAGGCAGTGTACAGGAGCTGGTAGAGGCAGTGTACAGGAGCTGGTAGAGGCAGTGTATAGGAGCTGGTAGAGGCAGTGTATAGGAGCTGGTATAGGCAGTGTATAGGAGCTGGTAGAGGCAGTGTACAGGAGCTGGCAGAGGCAGTGTACAGGAGCTGGTAGAGGCAGTGTACAGGAGCTGGTAGAGGCAGTGTATAGGAGCTGGTAGAGGCAGTGTATAGGAGCTGGTAGTGTATAGGATCTGGTAGAGGCAGTGTACAGGAGCTGGTAGAGGCAGTGTACAGGAGCTGGCAGAGGCAGTGTACAGGAGCTGGTAGAGGCAGTGTACAGGAGCTGGCAGAGGCAGTGTACAGGAGCTGGTAGAGGCAGTGTACAGGAGCTGGCAGAGGCAGTGTATAGGAGCTGGTAGATGCAGTGTACAGGAGCTGGTAGAGGCAGTGTATAGGAGCTGGTAGAGGCAGTGTATAGGAGCTGGTAGAGGCAGTGAACAGGAGCTGGTAGAGGCAGTGTACAGGAGCTGGCAGAGGCAGTGTACAGGAGCTGGTAGAGGCAGTGTATAGGAGCTGGTAGAGGCAGTGTATAGGAGCTGGTAGAGGCAGTGTACAGGAGCTGGTAGATGCAGTGTATAGGATCTGGTAGAGGCAGTGTATAGGAGCTGGTAGTGTATAGGAGCTGGTAGAGGCAGTGTACAGGAGCTGGTAGAGGCAGTGTATAGGAGCTGGTAGAGGCAGTGTACAGGAGTTGGTAGAGGCAGTGTACAGGAGCTGGTAGAGGCAGTGTACAGGAGCTGGTAGAGGCAGTGTATAGGAGCTGGTAGAGGCAGTGTACAGGAGTTGGTAGAGGCAGTATACAGGAGCTGGTAGAGGCAGTGTATAGGAGTTGGTAGAGGCAGTGTATAGGAGCTGGTAAAGGCAGTGTACAGGAGCTGGTAGAGGCAGTGTACAGGAGCTGGCAGAGGCAGTGTATAGGAGCTGGTAGTGTACAGGAGCTGGTAGAGGCAGTGTATAGGAGCTGGTAGAGGCAGTGTATAGGAGCTGGTAGAGTCAGTGTATAGGAGCTGGTAGAGGCAGTGTACAGGAGCTGGTAGAGGCAGTGTATAGGAGCTGGTAGAGGCAGTGTATAGGAGCTGGTAGAGGCAGTGTACAGGAGCTGGTAGAGGCAGTGTATAGGAGCTGGTAGAGGCAGTGTACAGGAGCTGGTAGAGGCAGTGTACAGGAGCTGGCAGAGGCAGTGTATAGGAACTGGTAGTGTACAGGAGCTGGTAGAGGCAGTGTATAGGAGCTGGTAGAGGCAGTGTATAGGTGCTGGTAGAGGCAGTGTATAGGAGCTGGTAGAGGCAGTGTACAGGAGCTGGTAGAGGCAGTGTACAGGAGCTGGCAGAGGCAGTGTACAGGAGTTGGTAGTGTACAGGAGCTGGTAAAGGCAGTGTATAGGAGCTGGTAGAGGCAGTGTATAGGATCTGGTAGAGGCAGTGTATAGGAGTTGGTAGAGGCAGTGTATAGGTGCTGGTAGAGGCAGTGTATAGGAGCTGGTAGAGGCAGTGTATAGGAGCTGGTAGAGGCAGTGTACAGGAGCTGGTAGAAGCAGTGTACAGGAGCTGGTACTGGTAGAGGCAGTATACAGGAGCTGGTAGAGGCAGTGTATAGGAGCTGGTAGAGGCAGTGTACAGGAGCTGGTAGAGACAGTGTACAGGAGCTGGTAGTGTATAGGAGCTGGTAGAGGCAGTGTACAGGAGCTGGTAGAGGCAGTGTATAGGAGTTGGTAGAGGCAGTGTATAGGATCTGGTAGAGGCAGTGTATAGGAGCTGGCAGAGGCAGTGTACAGGAGCTGGTAGAGGCAGTGTACAGGAGCTGGCAGTGTATAGGAGCTGGTAGAGGCAGTGTATAGGAGCTGGTAGAGGCAGTGTATAGGAGTTGGTAGAGGCAGTGTATAGGATCTGGTAGAGTCAGTGTATAGGAGTTGGTAGAGGCAGTGTACAGGAGCTGGTGGAGGCAGTGTACAGGAGCTGGTAGAGGCAGTGTATAGGAGCTGGTAGAGGCAGTGTATAGGAGTTGGTAGAGGCAGTGTATAGGATCTGGTAGAGGCAGTGTATTGGAGCTGGTAGAGGCAGTGTATAGGAGCTGGTAGAGGCAGTGTACAGGAGCTGGTAGAGGCAGTGTACAGGAGCTGGTAGAGGCAGTGTATAGGAGCTGGTAGAGGCAGTGTACAGGAGCTGGTAGAGGCAGTGTACAGGAGCTGGTAGAGGCAGTGTACAGGAGCTGGTAGAGGCAGTGTATAGGAGCTGGTAGAGGCAGTGTACAGGAGCTGGTAGAGGCAGTGTATAGGAGCTGGTAGAGGCAGTGTACAGGAGTTGGTAGAGGCAGTGTACAGGAGCTGGCAGAGGCAGTGTACAGGAGCTGGTAGAGGCAGTGTATAGGAGCTGGTAGAGGCAGTGTACAGGAGTTGGTAGAGGCAGTATACAGGAGCTGGTAGAGGCAGTGTATAGGAGCTGGTAGAGGCAGTGTATAGGAGCTGGTAAAGGCAGTGTACAGGAGCTGGTAGAGGCAGTGTATAGGAGCTGGTAGAGGCAGTGTATAGGATCCGGTAGAGGCAGTGTACAGGAGCTGGTAGAGGCAGTGTACAGAAGCTGGTAGAGGCAGTGTATAGGAGCTGGTAGTGTACAGGAGCTGGTAGAGGCAGTGTACAGGAGCTGGTAGAGGCAGTGTATAGGAGCTGGTAGAGGCAGTGTATAGGAGCTGGTAGTGTATAGGAGCTGGTAGAGGCAGTGTATAGGAGCTGGTAGTGTATAGGATCTGGTAGAGGCAGTGTACAGGAGCTGGTAGAGGCAGTGTATAGGAGCTGGTAGAGGCAGTGTATAGGAGCTGGTAGAGGCAGTGTATAGGAGCTGGTAGAGGCAGTGTACAGGAGCTGGCAGAGGCAGTGTATAGGAGCTGGTAGAGGCAGTGTACAGGAGCTGGTAGAGGCAGTGTACAGGAGCTGGTAGAGGCAGTGTATAGGAGCTGGTAGAGGCAGTGTATAGGAGCTGGTAGTGTATAGGATCTGGTAGAGGCAGTGTACAGGAGCTGGTAGAGGCAGTGTACAGGAGCTGGCAGAGGCAGTGTACAGGAGCTGGTAGAGGCAGTGTACAGGAGCTGGCAGAGGCAGTGTACAGGAGCTGGTAGAGGCAGTGTACAGGAGCTGGTAGAGGCAGTGTATAGGAGCTGGTAGAGGCAGTGTACAGGAGCTGGTAGAGGCAGTGTAGAGGAGCTGGTAGAGGCAGTGTACAGGAGCTGGTAGAGGCAGTGTATAGGAGCTGGTAGAGGCAGTGTACAGGAGCTGGTAGAGGAAGTGTATAGGAGCTGGTAGAGGCAGTGTATAGGAGCTGGTAGAGGCAGTGTATAGGATCTGGTAGAGGCAGTGTATAGGAGCTGGTAGAGGCAGTGTACAGGAGCTGGTAGATGCAGTGTATAGGATCTGGTAGAGGCAGTGTATAGGAGCTGGTAGAGGCAGTGTACAGGAGCTGGCAGAGGCAGTGTACAGGAGCTGGTAGAGGCAGTGTATAGGAGCTGGTAGAGGCAGTGTATAGGAGCTGGTAGAGGCAGTGTACAGGAGCTGGTAGAGGCAGTGTATAGGAGCTGGTAGAGGCAGTGTATAGGAGCTGGTAGAGGCAGTGTATAGGAGCTGGTAGAGGCAGTGTACAGGAGCTGGTAGAGGCAGTGTACAGGAGCTGGCAGAGGCAGTGTACAGGAGCTGGTAGAGGCAGTGTATAGGAGCTGGTAGAGGCAGTGTATAGGAGCTGGTAGAGGCAGTGTACAGGAGCTGGTAGAGGCAGTGTACAGGAGCTGGCAGAGGCAGTGTATAGGAGCTGGCAGTGTACAGGAGCTGGTAGAGGCAGTGTATAGGAGTTGGTAGAGGCAGTGTATAGGATCTGGTAGAGGCAGTGTATAGGAGTTGGTAGAGGCAGTGTATAGGTGCTGGTAGAGGCAGTGTATAGGAGCTGGTAGAGGCAGTGTATAGGAGCTGGTAGAGGCAGTGTATAGGAGCTGGTAGAGGCAGTGTACAGGAGCTGGTAGTGTATAGGAGCTGGTAGAGGCAGTGTACAGGAGCTGGTAGAGGCAGTGTATAGGAGTTGGTAGAGGCAGTGTATAGGATCTGGTAGAGGCAGTGTATAGGAGCTGGCAGAGGCAGTGTACAGGAGCTGGTAGAGGCAGTGTACAGGAGCTGGCAGTGTATAGGAGCTGGTAGAGGCAGTGTATAGGAGCTGGTAGAGGCAGTGTATAGGAGCTGGTAGAGGTAGTGTACAGGAGCTGGTAGAGGCAGTGTATAGGAGCTGGTAGAGGCAGTGTATAGGATCTGGTAGAAGCAGTGTACAGGAGCTGGTAGAGGCAGTGTACAGGAGCTGGTAGAGGCAGTGTATAGGAGCTGGTAGTGTACAGGAGCTGGAAGAGGCAGTGTACAGGAGCTGGTAGAGGCAGTGTATAGGAGCTGGTAGAGGTAGTGTATAGGAGCTGGTAGAGGCAGTGTATAGGAGCTGGTAGAGGTAGTGTATAGGAGCTGGCAGAGGCAGTGTATAGGAGCTGGGGCAGTGTATAGGAGCTGGTAGAGGCAGTGTATAGGAGCTGGTAGAGGCAGTGTATAGGAGCTGGCAGAGGCAGTGTACAGGAGCTGGTAGAGGCAGTGTACAGGAGCTGGTAGAGGCAGTGTACAGGAGCTGGTAGAGGCAGTGTACAGGAGCTGGCAGAGGCAGTGTATAGGAGCTGGTAGAGGCAGTGTATAGGATCTGGTAGAGGCAGTGTATAGGAGCTGGTAGAGGCAGTGTACAGGAGCTGGTAGAGGCAGTGTATAGGAGCTGGTAGAGGCAGTGTATAGGAGCTGGTAGAGGCAGTGTACAGGAGCTGGTAGATGCAGTGTATAGGATCTGGTAGAGGCAGTGTATAGGAGCTGGTAGAGGCAGTGTATAGGAGCTGGTAGAGGCAGTGTATAGGAGCTGGTAGAGGCAGTGTATAGGAGCTGGTAGAGGCAGTGTACAGGAGCTGGCAGAGGCAGTGTATAGGAGCTGGTAGAGGCAGTGTACAGGAGCTGGTAGAGGCAGTGTACAGGAGCTGGTAGAGGCAGTGTATAGGAGCTGGTAGAGGCAGTGTATAGGAGCTGGTAGTGTATAGGATCTGGTAGAGGCAGTGTACAGGAGCTGGTAGAGGCAGTGTACAGGAGCTGGCAGAGGCAGTGTACAGGAGCTGGTAGAGGCAGTGTACAGGAGCTGGCAGAGGCAGTGTACAGGAGCTGGTAGAGGCAGTGTACAGGAGCTGGCAGAGGCAGTGTACAGGAGCTGGTAGAGGCAGTGTACAGGAGCTGGTAGAGGCAGTGTATAGGAGCTGGTAGAGGCAGTGTACAGGAGCTGGTAGAGGCAGTGTATAGGAGCTGGTAGAGGCAGTGTACAGGAGCTGGTAGAGGCAGTGTATAGGAGCTGGTATAGGCAGTGTACAGGAGCTGGTAGAGGAAGTGTATAGGAGCTGGTAGAGGCAGTGTATAGGAGCTGGTAGAGGCAGTGTATAGGATCTGGTAGAGGCAGTGTATAGGAGCTGGTAGAGGCAGTGTACAGGAGCTGGTAGATGCAGTGTATACGATCTGGTAGAGGCAGTGTATAGGAGCTGGTAGAGGCAGTGTACAGGAGCTGGCAGAGGCAGTGTACAGGAGCTGGTAGAGGCAGTGTATAGGAGCTGGTAGAGGCAGTGTATAGGAGCTGGTAGAGGCAGTGTATAGGAGCTGGTAGAGGCAGTGTACAGGAGCTGGTAGAGGCAGTGTACAGGAGCTGGCAGAGGCAGTGTACAGGAGCTGGTAGAGGCAGTGTATAGGAGCTGGTAGAGGCAGTGTATAGGAGCTGGTAGAGGCAGTGTACAGGAGCTGGTAGAGGCAGTGTACAGGAGCTGGCAGAGGCAGTGTATAGGAGCTGGCAGTGTACAGGAGCTGGTAGAGGCAGTGTATAGGAGTTGGTAGAGGCAGTGTATAGGATCTGGTAGAGGCAGTGTATAGGAGTTGGTAGAGGCAGTGTATAGGTGCTGGTAGAGGCAGTGTATAGGAGCTGGTAGAGGCAGTATATAGGAGCTGGTAGAGGCAGTGTATAGGAGCTGGTAGAGGCAGTGTACAGGAGCTGGTAGTGTATAGGAGCTGGTAGAGGCAGTGTACAGGAGCTGGTAGAGGCAGTGTATAGGAGTTGGTAGAGGCAGTGTATAGGATCTGGTAGAGGCAGTGTATAGGAGCTGGCAGAGGCAGTGTACAGGAGCTGGTAGAGGCAGTGTACAGGAGCTGGCAGTGTATAGGAGCTGGTAGAGGCAGTGTATAGGAGCTGGTAGAGGCAGTGTATAGGAGCTGGTAGAGGTAGTGTACAGGAGCTGGTAGAGGCAGTGTATAGGAGCTGGTAGAGGCAGTGTATAGGATCTGGTAGAGGCAGTGTACAGGAGCTGGTAGAGGCAGTGTACAGGAGCTGGTAGAGGCAGTGTATAGGAGCTGGTAGTGTACAGGAGCTGGTAGAGGCAGTGTACAGGAGCTGGTAGAGGCAGTGTATAGGAGCTGGTAGAGGTAGTGTATAGGAGCTGGTAGAGGCAGTGTATAGGTGCTGGTAGAGGTAGTGTATAGGAGCTGGCAGAGGCAGTGTATAGGAGCTGGGGCAGTGTATAGGAGCTGGTAGAGGCAGTGTATAGGAGCTGGTAGAGGCAGTGTATAGGAGCTGGCAGAGGCAGTGTACAGGAGCTGGTAGAGGCAGTGTACAGGAGCTGGTAGAGGCAGTGTACAGGAGCTGGTAGAGGCAGTGTACAGGAGCTGGCAGAGGCAGTGTATAGGAGCTGGTAGAGGCAGTGTATAGGATCTGGTAGAGGCAGTGTATAGGAGCTGGTAGAGGCAGTGTACAGGAGCTGGTAGAGGCAGTGTATAGGAGCTGGTAGAGGCAGTGTATAGGAGCTGGTAGAGGCAGTGTACAGGAGCTGGTAGATGCAGTGTATAGGATCTGGTAGAGGCAGTGTATAGGAGCTGGTAGTGTATAGGAGCTGGTAGAGGCAGTGTACAGGAGCTGGTAGAGGCAGTGTATAGGAGCTGGTAGAGGCAGTGTATAGGAGCTGGTAGAGGCAGTGTACAGGAGCTGGTAGAGGCAGTGTACAGGAGCTGGTAGAGGTAGTGTATAGGAGCTGGTAGAGGCAGTGTATAGGATCTGGTAGAGGCAGTGTATAGGAGCTGGTAGAGGCAGTGTACAGGAGCTGGTAGATGCAGTGTATAGGATCTGGTAGAGGCAGTGTATAGGAGCTGGTAGAGGCAGTGTATAGGAGCTGGTAGAGGCAGTGTACAGGAGCTGGTAGAGGCAGTGTACAGGAGCTGGTAGTGTACAGGAGCTGGTAGAGGCAGTGTACAGGAGCTGGTAGAGGCAGTGTACAGGAGCTGGCAGAGGCAGTGTATAGGAACTGGTAGTGTACAGGAGCTGGTAGAGGCAGTGTATAGGAGCTGGTAGAGGCAGTGTATAGGAGCTGGTAGAGGCAGTGTATAGGAGCTGGTAGAGGCAGTGTACAGGAGCTGGTAGAGGCAGTGTACAGGAGTTGGCAGAGGCAGTGTACAGGAGCTGGTAGTGTACAGGAGCTGGTAAAGGCAGTGTACAGGAGCTGGTAGAGGCAGTGTACAGGAGCTGGTAGAGGCAGTGTATAGGAGCTGGTAGTGTACAGGAGCTGGTAGAGGCAGTGTACAGGAGCTGGTAGAGGCAGTGTATAGGAGCTGGTAGAGGTAGTGTATAGGAGCTGGTAGAGGCAGTGTATAGGAGCTGGTAGAGGTAGTGTATAGGAGCTGGCAGAGGCAGTGTATAGGAGCTGGGGCAGTGTATAGGAGCTGGTAGAGGCAGTGTATAGGAGCTGGCAGAGGCAGTGTACAGGAGCTGGTAGAGGCAGTGTACAGGAGCTGGTAGAGGCAGTGTACAGGAGCTGGTAGAGGCAGTGTACAGGAGCTGGCAGAGGCAGTGTATAGGAGCTGGTAGAGGCAGTGTATAGGATCTGGTAGAGGCAGTGTATAGGAGCTGGTAGAGGCAGTGTACAGGAGCTGGTAGAGGCAGTGTATAGGAGCTGGTAGAGGCAGTGTACAGGAGCTGGTAGATGCAGTGTATAGGATCTGGTAGAGGCAGTGTATAGGAGCTGGTAGTGTATAGGAGCTGGTAGAGGCAGTGTACAGGAGCTGGTAGAGGCAGTGTATAGGAGCTGGTAGAGGCAGTGTATAGGAGCTGGTAGAGGCAGTGTACAGGAGCTGGTAGAGGCAGTGTACAGGAGCTGGTAGAGGTAGTGTATAGGAGCTGGTAGAGGCAGTGTATAGGAGCTGGTAGAGGCAGTGTATAGGAGCTGGTAAAGGCAGTGTACAGGAGCTGGTAGAGGCAGTGTATAGGAGCTGGTAGAGGCAGTGTATAGGATCCGGTAGAGGCAGTGTACAGGAGCTGGTAGAGGCAGTGTACAGAAGCTGGTAGAGGCAGTGTATAGGAGCTGGTAGTGTACAGGAGCTGGTAGAGGCAGTGTACAGGAGCTGGTAGAGGCAGTGTATAGGAGCTGGTAGAGGCAGTGTATAGGAGCTGGTAGTGTATAGGAGCTGGTAGAGGCAGTGTATAGGAGCTGGTAGTGTATAGGATCTGGTAGAGGCAGTGTACAGGAGCTGGTAGAGGCAGTGTATAGGAGCTGGTAGAGGCAGTGTATAGGAGCTGGTAGAGGCAGTGTATAGGAGCTGGTAGAGGCAGTGTACAGGAGCTGGCAGAGGCAGTGTATAGGAGCTGGTAGAGGCAGTGTACAGGAGCTGGTAGAGGCAGTGTACAGGAGCTGGTAGAGGCAGTGTATAGGAGCTGGTAGAGGCAGTGTATAGGAGCTGGTAGTGTATAGGATCTGGTAGAGGCAGTGTACAGGAGCTGGTAGAGGCAGTGTACAGGAGCTGGCAGAGGCAGTGTACAGGAGCTGGTAGAGGCAGTGTACAGGAGCTGGCAGAGGCAGTGTACAGGAGCTGGTAGAGGCAGTGTACAGGAGCTGGTAGAGGCAGTGTATAGGAGATGGTAGAGGCAGTGTACAGGAGCTGGTAGAGGCAGTGTAGAGGAGCTGGTAGAGGCAGTGTACAGGAGCTGGTAGAGGCAGTGTATAGGAGCTGGTAGAGGCAGTGTACAGGAGCTGGTAGAGGAAGTGTATAGGAGCTGGTAGAGGCAGTGTATAGGAGCTGGTAGAGGCAGTGTATAGGATCTGGTAGAGGCAGTGTATAGGAGCTGGTAGAGGCAGTGTACAGGAGCTGGTAGATGCAGTGTATAGGATCTGGTAGAGGCAGTGTATAGGAGCTGGTAGAGGCAGTGTACAGGAGCTGGCAGAGGCAGTGTACAGGAGCTGGTAGAGGCAGTGTATAGGAGCTGGTAGAGGCAGTGTATAGGAGCTGGTAGAGGCAGTGTACAGGAGCTGGTAGAGGCAGTGTATAGGAGCTGGTAGAGGCAGTGTATAGGAGCTGGTAGAGGCAGTGTATAGGAGCTGGTAGAGGCAGTGTACAGGAGCTGGTAGAGGCAGTGTACAGGAGCTGGCAGAGGCAGTGTACAGGAGCTGGTAGAGGCAGTGTATAGGAGCTGGTAGAGGCAGTGTATAGGAGCTGGTAGAGGCAGTGTACAGGAGCTGGTAGAGGCAGTGTACAGGAGCTGGCAGAGGCAGTGTATAGGAGCTGGCAGTGTACAGGAGCTGGTAGAGGCAGTGTATAGGAGTTGGTAGAGGCAGTGTATAGGATCTGGTAGAGGCAGTGTATAGGAGTTGGTAGAGGCAGTGTATAGGTGCTGGTAGAGGCAGTGTATAGGAGCTGGTAGAGGCAGTGTATAGGAGCTGGTAGAGGCAGTGTATAGGAGCTGGTAGAGGCAGTGTACAGGAGCTGGTAGTGTATAGGAGCTGGTAGAGGCAGTGTACAGGAGCTGGTAGAGGCAGTGTATAGGAGTTGGTAGAGGCAGTGTATAGGATCTGGTAGAGGCAGTGTATAGGAGCTGGCAGAGGCAGTGTACAGGAGCTGGTAGAGGCAGTGTACAGGAGCTGGCAGTGTATAGGAGCTGGTAGAGGCAGTGTATAGGAGCTGGTAGAGGCAGTGTATAGGAGCTGGTAGAGGTAGTGTACAGGAGCTGGTAGAGGCAGTGTATAGGAGCTGGTAGAGGCAGTGTATAGGATCTGGTAGAAGCAGTGTACAGGAGCTGGTAGAGGCAGTGTACAGGAGCTGGTAGAGGCAGTGTATAGGAGCTGGTAGTGTACAGGAGCTGGTAGAGGCAGTGTACAGGAGCTGGTAGAGGCAGTGTATAGGAGCTGGTAGAGGTAGTGTATAGGAGCTGGTAGAGGCAGTGTATAGGAGCTGGTAGAGGTAGTGTATAGGAGCTGGCAGAGGCAGTGTATAGGAGCTGGGGCAGTGTATAGGAGCTGGTAGAGGCAGTGTATAGGAGCTGGTAGAGGCAGTGTATAGGAGCTGGCAGAGGCAGTGTACAGGAGCTGGTAGAGGCAGTGTACAGGAGCTGGTAGAGGCAGTGTACAGGAGCTGGTAGAGGCAGTGTACAGGAGCTGGCAGAGGCAGTGTATAGGAGCTGGTAGAGGCAGTGTATAGGATCTGGTAGAGGCAGTGTATAGGAGCTGGTAGAGGCAGTGTACAGGAGCTGGTAGAGGCAGTGTATAGGAGCTGGTAGAGGCAGTGTATAGGAGCTGGTAGAGGCAGTGTACAGGAGCTGGTAGATGCAGTGTATAGGATCTGGTAGAGGCAGTGTATAGGAGCTGGTAGAGGCAGTGTATAGGAGCTGGTAGAGGCAGTGTATAGGAGCTGGTAGAGGCAGTGTATAGGAGCTGGTAGAGGCAGTGTACAGGAGCTGGCAGAGGCAGTGTATAGGAGCTGGTAGAGGCAGTGTACAGGAGCTGGTAGAGGCAGTGTACAGGAGCTGGTAGAGGCAGTGTATAGGAGCTGGTAGAGGCAGTGTATAGGAGCTGGTAGTGTATAGGATCTGGTAGAGGCAGTGTACAGGAGCTGGTAGAGGCAGTGTACAGGAGCTGGCAGAGGCAGTGTACAGGAGCTGGTAGAGGCAGTGTACAGGAGCTGGCAGAGGCAGTGTACAGGAGCTGGTAGAGGCAGTGTACAGGAGCTGGCAGAGGCAGTGTACAGGAGCTGGTAGAGGCAGTGTACAGGAGCTGGTAGAGGCAGTGTATAGGAGCTGGTAGAGGCAGTGTACAGGAGCTGGTAGAGGCAGTGTATAGGAGCTGGTAGAGGCAGTGTACAGGAGCTGGTAGAGGCAGTGTATAGGAGCTGGTATAGGCAGTGTACAGGAGCTGGTAGAGGAAGTGTATAGGAGCTGGTAGAGGCAGTGTATAGGAGCTGGTAGAGGCAGTGTATAGGATCTGGTAGAGGCAGTGTATAGGAGCTGGTAGAGGCAGTGTACAGGAGCTGGTAGATGCAGTGTATACGATCTGGTAGAGGCAGTGTATAGGAGCTGGTAGAGGCAGTGTACAGGAGCTGGCAGAGGCAGTGTACAGGAGCTGGTAGAGGCAGTGTATAGGAGCTGGTAGAGGCAGTGTATAGGAGCTGGTAGAGGCAGTGTATAGGAGCTGGTAGAGGCAGTGTACAGGAGCTGGTAGAGGCAGTGTACAGGAGCTGGCAGAGGCAGTGTACAGGAGCTGGTAGAGGCAGTGTATAGGAGCTGGTAGAGGCAGTGTATAGGAGCTGGTAGAGGCAGTGTACAGGAGCTGGTAGAGGCAGTGTACAGGAGCTGGCAGAGGCAGTGTATAGGAGCTGGCAGTGTACAGCAGCTGGTAGAGGCAGTGTATAGGAGTTGGTAGAGGCAGTGTATAGGATCTGGTAGAGGCAGTGTATAGGAGTTGGTAGAGGCAGTGTATAGGTGCTGGTAGAGGCAGTGTATAGGAGCTGGTAGAGGCAGTGTATAGGAGCTGGTAGAGGCAGTGTATAGGAGCTGGTAGAGGCAGTGTACAGGAGCTGGTAGTGTATAGGAGCTGGTAGAGGCAGTGTACAGGAGCTGGTAGAGGCAGTGTATAGGAGTTGGTAGAGGCAGTGTATAGGATCTGGTAGAGGCAGTGTATAGGAGCTGGCAGAGGCAGTGTACAGGAGCTGGTAGAGGCAGTGTACAGGAGCTGGCAGTGTATAGGAGCTGGTAGAGGCAGTGTATAGGAGCTGGTAGAGGCAGTGTATAGGAGCTGGTAGAGGTAGTGTACAGGAGCTGGTAGAGGCAGTGTATAGGAGCTGGTAGAGGCAGTGTATAGGATCTGGTAGAGGCAGTGTACAGGAGCTGGTAGAGGCAGTGTACAGGAGCTGGTAGAGGCAGTGTATAGGAGCTGGTAGTGTACAGGAGCTGGTAGAGGCAGTGTACAGGAGCTGGTAGAGGCAGTGTATAGGAGCTGGTAGAGGTAGTGTATAGGAGCTGGTAGAGGCAGTGTATAGGTGCTGGTAGAGGTAGTGTATAGGAGCTGGCAGAGGCAGTGTATAGGAGCTGGGGCAGTGTATAGGAGCTGGTAGAGGCAGTGTATAGGAGCTGGTAGAGGCAGTGTATAGGAGCTGGCAGAGGCAGTGTACAGGAGCTGGTAGAGGCAGTGTACAGGAGCTGGTAGAGGCAGTGTACAGGAGCTGGTAGAGGCAGTGTACAGGAGCTGGCAGAGGCAGTGTATAGGAGCTGGTAGAGGCAGTGTATAGGATCTGGTAGAGGCAGTGTATAGGAGCTGGTAGAGGCAGTGTACAGGAGCTGGTAGAGGCAGTGTATAGGAGCTGGTAGAGGCAGTGTATAGGAGCTGGTAGAGGCAGTGTACAGGAGCTGGTAGATGCAGTGTATAGGATCTGGTAGAGGCAGTGTATAGGAGCTGGTAGTGTATAGGAGCTGGTAGAGGCAGTGTACAGGAGCTGGTAGAGGCAGTGTATAGGAGCTGGTAGAGGCAGTGTATAGGAGCTGGTAGAGGCAGTGTACAGGAGCTGGTAGAGGCAGTGTACAGGAGCTGGTAGAGGTAGTGTATAGGAGCTGGTAGAGGCAGTGTATAGGATCTGGTAGAGGCAGTGTATAGGAGCTGGTAGAGGCAGTGTACAGGAGCTGGTAGATGCAGTGTATAGGATCTGGTAGAGGCAGTGTATAGGAGCTGGTAGAGGCAGTGTATAGGAGCTGGTAGAGGCAGTGTATAGGAGCTGGTAGAGGCAGTGTACAGGAGCTGGTAGAGGCAGTGTACAGGAGCTGGTAGTGTACAGGAGCTGGTAGAGGCAGTGTACAGGAGCTGGCAGAGGCAGTGTATAGGAACTGGTAGTGTACAGGAGCTGGTAGAGGCAGTGTATAGGAGCTGGTAGAGGCAGTGTATAGGAGCTGGTAGAGGCAGTGTATAGGAGCTGGTAGAGGTAGTGTACAGGAGCTGGTAGAGGCAGTGTACAGGAGCTGGCAGAGGCAGTGTACAGGAGCTGGTAGTGTACAGGAGCTGGTAAAGGCAGTGTACAGGAGCTGGTAGAGGCAGTGTACAGGAGCTGGTAGAGGCAGTGTATAGGAGCTGGTAGTGTACAGGAGCTGGTAGAGGCAGTGTACAGGAGCTGGTAGAGGCAGTGTATAGGAGCTGGTAGAGGTAGTGTATAGGAGCTGGTAGAGGCAGTGTATAGGAGCTGGTAGAGGTAGTGTATAGGAGCTGGCAGAGGCAGTGTATAGGAGCTGGGGCAGTGTATAGGAGCTGGTAGAGGCAGTGTATAGGAGCTGGCAGAGGCAGTGTACAGGAGCTGGTAGAGGCAGTGTACAGGAGCTGGTAGAGGCAGTGTACAGGAGCTGGTAGAGGCAGTGTACAGGAGCTGGCAGAGGCAGTGTATAGGAGCTGGTAGAGGCAGTGTATAGGATCTGGTAGAGGCAGTGTATAGGAGCTGGTAGAGGCAGTGTACAGGAGCTGGTAGAGGCAGTGTATAGGAGCTGGTAGAGGCAGTGTACAGGAGCTGGTAGATGCAGTGTATAGGATCTGGTAGAGGCAGTGTATAGGAGCTGGTAGTGTATAGGAGCTGGTAGAGGCAGTGTACAGGAGCTGGTAGAGGCAGTGTATAGGAGCTGGTAGAGGCAGTGTATAGGAGCTGGTAGAGGCAGTGTACAGGAGCTGGTAGAGGCAGTGTACAGGAGCTGGTAGAGGTAGTGTATAGGAGCTGGTAGAGGCAGTGTATAGGATCTGGTAGAGGCAGTGTATAGGAGCTGGTAGAGGCAGTGTACAGGAGCTGGTAGATGCAGTGTATAGGATCTGGTAGAGGCAGTGTATAGGAGCTGGTAGAGGCAGTGTATAGGAGCTGGTAGAGGCAGTGTATAGGAGCTGGTAGAGGCAGTGTACAGGAGCTGGTAGAGGCAGTGTACAGGAGCTGGTAGTGTACAGGAGCTGGTAGAGGCAGTGTACAGGAGCTGGTAGAGGCAGTGTACGGGAGCTGGCAGAGGCAGTGTATAGGAACTGGTAGTGTACAGGAGCTGGTAGAGGCAGTGTATAGGAGCTGGTAGAGGCAGTGTATAGGAGCTGGTAGAGGCAGTGTATAGGAGCTGGTAGAGGCAGTGTACAGGAGCTGGTAGAGGCAGTGTACAGGAGCTGGCAGAGGCAGTGTACAGGAGCTGGTAGTGTACAGGAGCTGGTAAAGGCAGTGTATAGGAGCTGGTAGAGGCAGTGTATAGGAGCTGGTAGAGGCAGTGTATAGGAGCTGGTAGAGGCAGTGTACAGGAGCTGGCAGAGGCAGTGTATAGGAGCTGGTAGTGTACAGGAGCTGGTAGAGGCAGTGTATAGGAGCTGGTAGAGGCAGTGTATAGGAGCTGGTAGAGGCAGTGTATAGGAGCTGGTAGAGGCAGTGTATAGGAGTTGGTAGAGGCAGTGTATAGGATCTGGTAGAGGCAGTGTATAGGAGCTGGTAGAGGCAGTGTATAGGAGCTGGTAGAGGCAGTGTACAGGAGCTGGTAGAGGCAGTGTATAGGAGCTGGTAGAGGCAGTGTACAGGAGCTGGTAGAGGCAGTGTATAGGAGCTGGTAGAGGCAGTGTACAGGAGTTGGTAGAGGCAGTGTACAGGAGCTGGTAGAGGCAGTGTACAGGAGCTGGTAGAGGCAGTGTATAGGAGCTGGTAGAGGCAGTGTACAGGAGCTGGTAGAGGCAGTGTATAGGAGCTGGTAGAGGCAGTGGAAGCTGGTACAGGATCTGGTATAGGCAGTGTACAGTAGCTGGTATAGGATCTGGTATAGGCAGTGTACAGTAGCTGGTATAGGCAGTGGAAGCTGGTACAGGATCTGGTAGAGGCAGTGGAAGCTGGTACAGGATCTGGTATAGGCAGTGGAAGCTGGTATAGGATCTGGTATAGGCAGTGGAAGCTGGTACAGGATCTGGTAGAGGCAGTGCACAGAGGCAGTGGAAGGACCGGTGGAGAGGCATTGTACAGAGGGAATCCGGGCAGAGCAGCCGTGGGAGGGGAATCATTTACATAGAGCCCTCCCCGCTCTCGGGGGACAGAGCTGCCTGTGCACAGAGCTGAATGAGGCTCCTGCTCTCTCCATTCATCCCCACCCCCAGCCCTGCCTGGTGCCTGACACTGGGATCTGCACAGAGTACCGGAGCCCACAGGACTGCACTGAGGATAGCACCGGGAGCCTGGCACAGCGGCACCGCCAGATATGTATGGTAAGAGCTGGCACACGGGCACTTTCCATACCCACACACGCAGCACACTGACTGCAGAGAGATCCCTGGCACGGAATGGCAGCAGTGTGCCCATAACAGTAGTGTGTGCTGGTGTCTTTGTGTATACGTATATGTGATGTGTATTTTATGTGTGTAATGTGTGTGTCTATGTACTGTGTATACGTGTGTGTAATGTGTATTTTATGTGTGTATATGTGTGTAATTTGTGTTATATGTGTGCATATGTGTGTGTGTATTGTGTACGTGTGTACTGCTTGTGCATGTGTGTGTGAGTATATACGGTGTTATTTTGTTTGTATCACTGTGCCTGTGTGTACTTTGTACACGTGTATACAGTGTCTTTGCATGTATATACAGTGTGTACAGTGAGTACATACAATATGTGTTTGTGTGGGTCAGTGTGTATGTACTGTGTGTAGTGTGTTCTGTGTAGCATGTTGTGGTGTGTGTGAAGCATTCATGTGCTTTTATGCAGGTGAAGTGTGCACTGTGTGTGTGTGTATATTTGTGTATGCATGTGTTTTAATATATGTGTGTGTCTGTTTCTTGTATGTGTGTGTGTATGTATGTGTGTGTGTATGTATGCATGCATCCTTTTGTATCCAGTGTGTGTTTGTGTCTAGTATGTGTGTGTGTGTGTGTGTATATATATATATATGTATGCATGTGTTTGTGTCAGGTCCGTGTGTGTATGTGCACTTATGTGTGTCTAGAATGTATGTGTATTTTCTGGGATCACGGAATTGCTAATATAATATAATAAATAATATAAATCATTAACCTCTCCAGGTCTTTATGAAACTGCAGAGAAGGGTTTATACTGGCTCCTGTAACCCTTTCATTGCCACAGGGGTATGCAACGCATTGCTTTGCAATGCGTTGCATGCCCTTCTGGCAATCAAAGGGTTACCCTTCTGAGTCCCAGCATGGTGTGAAACACATTGTGAAGCAGTGCTTTTCACCACCCCCTGGTACTGAAAGGGTTAAGGCATGTTGTATTGGGGCACTTTGGGGATCATGTACCAGGCAAGGAGCAGGCAGGGAGTCTCTGTGGATAATAGTACCATTTGTTATCTCTACGTCACTGTGAGATGTTTAGTGATGAAGAATGGAGAGTTCCACATGCATCGCCTAGTAAATCTATCTTTATGCTGCTCTCCTCCAGCTCAGCTGATGGACTTCATTATTCTGTCATTTTTGCATAGCAGTGTATTTACCAGGAATGGATTTACCTTGAGGGCTCACGGGTACATATCTGTATATTGTGCCTTTCTGTGGCACAGAGAACAATAAGTCATCTGGACTCACCGGAGGCTGAATTGGGGCACTATATGGCCCTGGGGCCAAATGTGACTTTCGAAAGCTTCTCCTGTGCCAGTCTGTTCTGTGATACATACACACACACACAAACACATACACACACACAAACACACACATAATCATAAATTTTACACTTGTTTTATTGCCTTGTTTAGCTATTGTACAGCACTGTGTAAAGTGTTGGCACTTTATAAATAAAATAGTTGAACAGCCTGTTACACAGGCCACAGTGCCACTGCCACCCGGTCGAGGGGCAGTCATGTGCAGTAGAGACTGCCCGCGCCGCGGAGCACCCAGCTCTGTAATCAGCCGCGGCGCGGGCAGTCTCTACTGCGCATAACCACAGCACGCGCAGCAGTGTCTACTGCGCATGTCGCGGCGTTACACACGATTTAGCGAATTATTATATAGGATGCTAATAAAAAAAAATAATATGCATACACACACATACACATACTCACGCACATATAAACACAAACGTACATAAGCATACCTCCATACAAACGTACACACACACACACACCTATATACACATACATACACACACATATAAACACACACACATACAAATACATACACACACACATAAAAAATATTCTTATCTATTTTAACCCATTGTACATTCTCAATGTATAAATACATTATTATAAAAAATAATAATATGCACACACACCTACACACAAATGTACACACCTATACATATACATGCAGACACACACATACACACACACATGTAAATATTCTTATATACCCCATGGTACACTGTCTCTACTGAGCATGAAGGCTTCTGACAAACACACACATAGCTAATTATTGTATAGGATTCTAATAACAGAAATAACACATATACACACACACACACACACACACACACACACACACACACACTCCTTTGTCACCCCAGAATGGTACAGTTAGTGGCTATAGTGATTGTGGGGCAGACAACTGCACCGTAGAGGACAATTACAACCCCCCATTGAATTAAATCAGGCTTCTCCCCCACGGAATGACAGGGAGGTCTCGATGCATTGGATACTTCTCTCGCATTCAAGGGATTAAAAAAGAAGAAACAAATCCTATTGATCCAAATGATATCACTTCTCTTTTCTTACCATGGCCAGGAATTCCTTATGGCCCCTATGTTTTTTGTCTCAAGTATCTATTATTGTATTGTACTGCTCTGTAGAATCTGTTGGCACTTTATAAATAAATGATAATAAATATGAATTTTAGACTTATGCCTTTGGCCAAGAGATCACATCTTCATCAATCCTGGATGTCATGTGTCCACGGAGGCAGACATGACAGTTTGTTTTTTTAACTGAAGTAGGGAGACTGCATGCACCTGCTTAACCCTTTAAAGACCAGAGGAGTACACAAAGGATTATGAAGTCAAATATTGCACAGCCCTCTGATCCTTAAAGGGGTAAAGATTACCAAGATTACCTGGTGTAGTGGGTGCAGTTTGTGCCCTGTGATCCTGTCAGCAACTGTCATGTCCGCCTCCATGGACCTAATATCCTGTCAGCAACTGTCATGTCCGCCTCCATGGAACTAATATCCTGTCAGCAACTGTCATGTCTGCCTTCATGGACCTAATATCCTGTCAGCCACTGTCATGGCCGCCTCCATGGACCTAATATCCTGTCAGCAACTGTCATGTCCGCCTCCATGGACCTAATATCCTGTCAGCAACTGTCATGTCCGCCCTCCATGGACCTAATATCCTGTCAGCAACTGTCATGTCCTCCTCCATGGACCTAATATCCTGTCAGTAACTGTCATGTCCGCCTCCATGGACCTAATATACTGTCAGCCACTGTCATGGCCGCCTCCATGGACCTAATATCCTGTCAGCAACTGTCATGTCCGCCTCCATGGACCTAATATCCTGTCAGTAACTGTCATGTCCGCCTCCATGGACCTAATATACTGTCAGCAACTGTCATGTCTACCTCCATGGACCTAATATCCTGTCAGCAACTGTCATGTCCGCCTCCATGGACCTAATATCCAGGACTGACTGAAGATGGTATCTCTTGAACAAAGGCACAAGAGCAAAATTCATAGGGGCCACTGGGATTTTTTGGGGATAGTAATCTAAACATGTGGGGGTTATATTACAAAGTGTTACATCTCCTGCAAAACAGTGACAGGCAGCCAGATATGTCTAAGTAGCATCTGACAGGAGTGCAGGACCCCCCTGGATGCTGGTGACGTCTCCAGACATTGCTTTGCAATATGATGCAGACCGTTCTAGCACCTATGGGGTTAATGTGGAAGTGTAAAGGGAAGTATGCACTGGGGAAACAGAGACAGGATGTGTGTGTGTGTATCTGTGTGTTTATTTATGTGTGTGTGTGTGTGTGTATTTGTTTATAGATGTGTGTATGGATGTGTGTGTATATTTGTGTCTATGCGTGTGTGTATATATGTATACTAGTTGAACAGCCCGTTACACGGGCCACAGTGGCACTGCCACCCGGTCGTGGAGCAGTCACGCGCAATAGAGACTGGCCGCGCCACGGCTGATAAAGAGCTGGATGCTCCTTCGGAGCGCCCAGCTCTGTATCAGCAGCAGCGCGGGTAGTCTCTACTGCGCATGACTGCAGCACGTGCAGCAGTGTCTACTGCGCATGTCGCGGCGTTACACACGATTTGGCAAATTATTATATAGGATATATATATATATATACATATATATGTGTATGTGTATATATGTGTGTATGTATGTGTTTATATATATTTGTGTATATGTGTGTGCGTGTATATATGTATACATGTGTATGTGTATTTGTGAGAGCGTGTGTATGTGTGTGTATGTTTGTGTATTTGTGAGAGTATGTGTATATGTGTGTGTATGAATATGCATGTGAGTGTGTATATATATATATATACATGTGCGTGTGTGTTTATATATGTGCGTGTGTGTATATGTGTGTGCATGTTTATATGTATATATATGTGTGTATGCGTGTGAATGTGTGTGTATGTGTGTGTGTGTATATGTTTGTGTGTGTGTATGTATGTGTGTATGTATGTGTGTATAAGTGTGTGTGTATATTTATATGTTTGTGTTGGAGCATGTGTGTATGGTTATATGCGTATATATGTGTGTGTAATATGTGTGCATGTGAATGTGTGTTTGTCTATGTGTGTGTGTGTGTTTATGTGTGTGTATGTATATGTGTATATGTGTGTGATAGAGGGAAATTATCTCGTCTTCCTACTGTACCAGTGAACAGACTGGGAGCCACAGGAGAAGCCTTTGAGGTCCGCATGTAGCCCCAGGGCCACCTGTTGCCCATCACTAGATTAAAGGGATTGATATAGTTCCATGGAGACTGCATCCAACTGAAGCTGGAATAGATAGCCTTTGGCTGTGCAGCTGTTGGGGATGATGGGAGTTGTAGTTCTCAACAGCTGGACAGCCAAAGGTTGCCTACCCCTGATCCCAATGGGTTCCGCAATAATAACAATTTTGGGAACCACTGGCTTATTGATTACAGCCCTGCAATGCTTGTATTGATACATTTGTGTGAGATACAATCAGCTTTGCCTGGAATGTGATTGTCATTCAGCTCCTGGCTCTGTAATTAGCTCTGATAGGAAGACTTTGTACATGTGATACAGTTACTCAGCTCACCTCTGGATCTGTGTATATACGTGTGTGTCGCTATGTTTGTGTGTCTGTGTGTGTGTGTAACTGTGTCTGTGTGTGACTGTGTGTCTTTGTGTGTGTCTCCTGAATCTTTTCCCTACCAGTGAGGTCAGGGAACATATTGATTATGTGCAGTGATGAAACCATTCTATTTAATGCTCTTCTGTTTCTTATCTGATTATTTTATCGCTTTGTTTTCAAGGGAATCCTTATCTTCTGTTTAGTGTAGGTGTTAAGCTGTGTCATAAGGCAGTTAATATGCAGTATTGTTTGGTGTTGATAATAAAAACAGATTTATATTTATAGTGCTACTAATAAATACAGATTCTACTTTAAACAGAAACTGTGACTAGTAGTAAGTGGAGCTTAATATTAGTAACCCCATGGATGCTGGATACCTTTCTAGCATTCCAAGGCTTGAAAGAAGATATATATAGATATGAGAGTCTTTTATACTACAATCTTATCTATCTATCTATCTATCTATCTATCTATCTATCTATCTATCTATCTATCTATCTCATATCTATCTCATATCTATCTATCTATCTATCTATCTGTCTCATATCTATCTATATATCTATCTCATATCTATCTATCTATCTATCTATCTATCTATCTATCTATCTATCTATTCCATCTATCTCATATCTATCTATCTATCTATCTATCTGTCTATCTATCTATCTATCTATCTCATATCTATCTATCTATCTATCTATCTATCTATCTATCTATCTATCTATCTATTCCATCTATCTCATATCTATCTATCTATCTATCTATCTATCTATCTATCTATCTATCTATCACATTTCTATCTATCTATCTATCTATCTATCTATCTATCTATCTCATATCTATCTATCTATCTATCTATCTATCTATCTATCTACCTATCTATCTCATATCTATTTATCTATCTCATATCTATCTATCACATTTCTATCTATCTATCTATATATCTATCTCATATCTATCTATCTCATATCTATCTATCTATCTATCTATCTATCTATCTATCTATCTATCTATCTATCTATCTTTCTATCTATCTAATCCATCTATCTCATATCTATCTATCTATCTATCTATCTATCTATCTATCTATCTATCTATCACATTTCTATCTATCTGTCTATCTATCTAATATCTATCTGTCTATCTATCTATCTATCTATCTATCTATCTATCTATCCATCTATCTCATATCTATCTATCTATCTATCTATCTATCTATCTATTATCTATCTATGTATCTATCTATCTATCTATCTATCTATCTATCTATCTATCTATCTGTCTATCGCATTTCTATCTATCTATATCTATCTAATATCTATCTATCTGTCTGTCTATCTATCTATCTATCTATCTATCATCTATCTATCTGTCTATCTATCGATCTATCTGTCTAATATCTATCTATCTATCTATCTATCTATCTATCTATCTATCTATCCCATATCTGTCTGTCGATCTGCCTATCCAATATCTATATCTATCTAATATCTATCTATCTGTCTGTCTATCTATCTATCTATCTATCTATCTATCATCTATCTATCTGTCTATCTATCGATCTATCTGTCTAATATCTATCTATCTATCTATCTATCTATCTATCTATCTATCTATCTATCTATCCCATATCTGTCTGTCTGTCTGCCTATCCAATATCTATATCTATCTATCTATCTGAACTTGCTGCCCTATACCTCTGTATCAGGCATGTCAAACTTAAATATAGATGAGGGACACATACCCAACATTTCCCTCTAAGGACAGCTGTATACCCAACAATTGTCTCTACGGAGCGGTGCATACCTTCCAATTGCCTGTAAGGACGGCCGCATACCCACCAATTGCCTGTAAGGACGGCCGCATACCCACCAATTGCTTCTTAGGAATGCTCCACTCCCACCAGTTGCCTCTAAAGAGGGCAGCATACCCTCCAATTACCTGTAAGGAGGGCCGAATACCCAACAATTCCTGCTAAGTAGGGCTGCAACAATGGCTGCCTATGTCTGCACTATTATTTGGTTAGGGAGTTCCGGAGAGAGGGATGAAATGTAAAAAGTTTGCAGTTTTGATTTGGCTGTTAATTTGACAAAATCTGATAATTAATCCAGAGTCTAGATTACCTACAGAGCAGGGATAAGCAACATTGTGTTGGATGTAGTTGTGTATTTCGTTTTCTACATGAAGTGCGATTGCAAGTGTCTGGATAAGAAGCAGAGGGGGAAATACAGACAAAATCATCTCTTTTGTTTGTTGAAAAAATGCATGCAGGTCACTGGGCAATATTTACTAATCCAGATTTACTAATAAAAAAATGGAGACATCCTGGTGCAAACCTTTTCAGTGTCGTGTCATATGCTAATTAAGCTCTGTGCTGCACCAGGATAGTTTCGCTATCACTTTTCCAGTAAATATAATGTTAATATCTCCTAAACGATACATCTGCTGGGCTTTTGGTTAATATAACACATAGGCAGTTTTGAATGAAGTCCATAAACAGTAATTATGAAAAAATCATATGCTGTAGGACTGGGAGATGCCTTGTTCCAAACTTATTACACTGTCATTTAAAAACAAAACAAAACAAAAAAAACCCCGAAAAAACAAACAAACAAAAAAAAACATTAACCCTTTGAGTGCCAGAGGGGTACAGAACGCATTGCAAATCAATGAACTGAGCACCCTAGTGGCATTCAATGGGTTATCAGTGCCAGACAATTCACCGTATATCCAGTACAGTTGTTCTATTGCATTCTATGGGAGTGCTGAGCCGCAGACTACAGTTCTTCATAGAATGTGACAGTAACAGCTTGACGTTTGACCCTTTATAACTTTGGAATAAGAAATCGCCCAAAAGTTATCCATTACTGGTCCTTTAACCCTTTGAGGGCCAGATGGGTATCCAACACATCGTGCAGCAATGCGATGGATACCCCTCTGACATGAAAAAGGTTGAAAGTCCCATGTAAAAGTCAATGGAAATGTTTATTTCTACCGTATGGTGCAGTTGGTTTGCCCCAGAATTATGTCTCTGTTGTCTTTGTGTATATAGATCTTAGTAAGGAAAGGCTATTAACACTTTAAGGATCAAAGGGGTGTGCAACGCATTTCA
The DNA here is from genome assembly GCA_037306005.1 of Rhinophrynus dorsalis. Taxonomy (NCBI): domain Eukaryota; kingdom Metazoa; phylum Chordata; class Amphibia; order Anura; family Rhinophrynidae; genus Rhinophrynus; species Rhinophrynus dorsalis. The sequence continues at coordinate 544,861,497 of CM074720.1, forward strand.
GAGCAATGTGTTGCACACCCTTAAAAGGTTAATAATTTGAATAAAATTACTATTCAACCCTTCTATGTGGATAGATCAGATGCAGTGCATTGGTGCTTGTGCCGACATCAGATGCAGTGCATTGGTGAGTGTGGTGACATCAGATGCAGTGCATTGGTGAGTGTGGTGACATCAGATGCAGCGCATTGGTGAGTGTGGTGACATCAGATGCAGTGCACTGGCGAGTGTGGTGACATCAGATGCAGCGCATTGGTGAGTGTGGTGACATCAAATGCAGTGCATTGGTGCTTGTGCCGACATCAGATGCAGTGTATTGGTGAGTGTGCTGTCTTCAGATGCAGTGCATTGGTGCGTGTGCTGACATCAGATGCAGTGCATTGGTGCGTGTGCTGACATCAGATGCAGTGCATTGGTGAGTGTGGTGACATCAGATGCAGTACATTGGTGCGTGTGCTGACATCAGATGCAGTGTATTGGTGCATGTGCTGACATCAGATGCAGTGTATTGGTGCTTGTGCCGACATCAGATGCAGTGTATTGGTGAGTGTGGTGACATCAGATGCAGTGCATTGGTGAGTGTGCTGACATCAGATGCAGTGTATTGGTGCGTGTGCTGACATCAGATGCAGTGCATTGGTGAGTGTGCTGTCTTCAGATGCAGAGCATTGGTGCGTGTGCTGACATCAGATGCAGTGCATTGGTGAGTGTGGTGACATCAGATGCAGTACATTGGTGAGTGTGCTGACATCAGATGCAGTGTATTGGTGCGTGTGCTGACATCAGATGCAGTGCATTGGTGAGTGTGCTGTCGTCAGGTGCAGTGAATTGGTGCGCGTGCTCACATCATTTGAATTGGTGTGTGTGCTGATATCAGATGCAGTGCATTGGTTGCATTGGTGAGCATACTGACTTCAGATACAGTGCATTGGTGCTCGTGCTGACATCAGATTCAGGGCATTGGTGTGTGTGTGCTGCCATCAGATGCAATGCACTGGTTTATACACATCCATCATTTACAATGCATTGGTGTATATACTGCCATCAGCTGCAATGCATTGGTGCGTGTACTGCCATAATTTCAGTGCATTGGTTTATGTAGTGTCATCAGTTGCACTGCACTGGTGTGTGTACTGCCATCAGTTACAATGCATTGGTGCGGGAACTGCCATGAAAATTTTGTCCAATAAAATGTTGAGTCAGCCCTGGTTTTATCAAAGAAACAGTTGTCTTTATAACCCATTACATTACATGCTATTTTATGTGAGTCATAACATTTAATAGGCTCAGTCAGTGATACTGAATGAGGAACATCACATCCATAGAGGCCTTTTGGCCCCAGCACGTAGTGTTTCACATTCAAAAGAGTCAATACGAGTAAATATTTTCACCAGTGATGTAATATAGGCTAATGCTAGATGGCTACTTGAAAAACAGAAGCACCTTCCAATTAGTGATTGGTGTAAATACAACTACCAAGAAAGAAAACAAGTTATTCCTATGTAAATATCAGGGCTGAAATGATACTTGATATCTAGTAAACATAGCCATTTCCCTATGAGTGCCAGTGCGCAATGCATTGATTAACCCTCTGGCACTCAAAGGGTTAAACCTTTTTAGTCCGAGCCCAATTATAAAAATATTTAGGGGAACTGGGAATACCTTCTTTTTTATCATTGGGACTACTTTTTTTTTTTAATCAACATGAAAAACCCTAAAACATATATATGTTACTAGCAACGTGTGACGGCGTTGCCCGTCATGTTATGACCATTGGCCGCACGTGTGTGAAATGCAGACACACTGATAAACACAGACATATGCAACACACAGGCAGACACATACCATACATCCCAAGTGTCCCTCTTTAGGAGGGACAGTCCCTCTTTGAGGGCCAAATCCCTCTGTCCCTCTTTCCCACCCTGTTGTCCCTCTTTTTAGGAGGTCAGACTGTGTGCAGGGCCGGCTCCACCTATAGGCGAGGTAGGCGCCAGCCTAGGGCGCACACGTACTGGGGGCGCGGGCATGCAGCGGAGAAGAGCTGCGCCCGCACACACCACGCCGGGAACCACAACACAGTCAGGTCTGTGTTGCTACAGCGCTCCCTTATTGGGTCGGATCTTTAGTAATGCAGAGCGCGCTGGGATTCATGATCTCCCGCCGCGCTCTTCATTACTGAAGAGAAGACTGCGCGGGAGCTATAGGTATGTGATGGGGGGCAAGTTGGAGCTGAGGGGGCATAGTTGAGCTGAGGGGGCAAGTTGGAGCGGATGTGGGGCAAAGTGGAGATGATGGGGGCAAGTTGGAGTGGATGAGGGTCAAAGTAGAGCTGAGGGGGGGCAAGTTGGAGCTGAGGGGGGGCAAAGTGGAGCTGGGGGGGGGCAAAGTGGAGCTGGGGGGGCAAGTTGGAGCGGATGGTGGCAAGTTGGAGCTGCTGGGGGGCATAGTGGAGCTGATAGGGGAAAGTTGGAGCTGAGAGGGCATAGTGGAGCTGGTGGGGGCAAGTTGGAGCGGATGGGGGGCAAGGTGGAGCGGATGGGAGGCATGGTGGAGCTGATGGGGGTAAGTTGAAGAGGATGGGGGTCAAAGTGGAGCTGATGGGGGCAAGTTGGAGCTGATGGGGGCAAGTTGGAGCTGAGGGGGTAAAGTGAAGCTGAAGAGGGGGCAAAGTGAAGCTGGTGAGGGCACGTTAGAGCAGATGGGGGGCAAAGTGGAGCTGATGGGGGCAAGTTGGAGCGGATGGGGGGCAAGGTGGAGCTGATGGTGGCAAGTTGGAGCTGATGGGGGCATAGTGGAGCTGAGAGGGCATAGTGGAGCTGGTGGGGGCAAGTTGGAGCTGGTGGAGGCAAGTTGGAGCGGATGGGGGGCAAGGTGGAGTTGATGGGGGTAAGTTGGAGAGGATGGGGGGGTCAAAGTGGAGCTGAGGGGGCAAGTTGGAGCTGAGGGGGTAAGTTGGAGCTGAGGGGGCAAAATGGAGCTGAATAGGGGGCAAAATGGAGCTGGTGGGGGCACATTAGAGCAGATGGGGGGCATAGTGGAGCTGATGGGGGCAAGTTGGAGCGGATGGGGTGCAAGGTGGAGCTGATGGTGGCAAGTTGGAGCTGATGGGGGGCAAGTTGGAGCTGAGGCGGCAAGTTGGAGTTGATGGGGGACAAAGTGGAGCTGATAGGGGCAAAGTGGAGCTGGTGGGCCAAAGTGAAGCTGATAAGGGGCAAGTTGGAGCTGGTGGGCGGCATCTCTTACAGGCATCTCCAGACCAGGGGCAGAGTGGCTCAGGGGGCAGAGAGAGGACAATCATGAAAAGAGGTTGGGTATAAGTAGGCGGGGTATAAAGGGGTGGGACACAAGGGGCGGAGCGAAATGGGCAGCAAAATTAGGTTTTGCCTAGGGTGGCAAAAATCCTTGCACCAGCCCTGACTGTGTGGTGTGTATTACTTTGCTCTACAGCAATAAAGCAATAAACTTCAGTATATGTGTTTATACATTAGTCTGTGCAAATAAAATACTTTGGTCTTGCACGAAATCATTTATTCAGTTACATAAATAACCAGTAATAGGTCATGAAATAACCTAAAAATTCTTACTAATGCCCTGTCCACCAGCCACGCCCCCAACAATATCACCTAAAACTACAGTGTCCCTCTTTGGCCATGTGAAATGTCGGGAGGTATTCACAAACACAGTGAGTTGCAGAAACATGCAAAAGACATACACACACACACAGACACACCGGAGATGCACACATGGACCCACATATGTAACAGAGATGTACACAAACACGCACGCAACATATATGAGCAGAAACACATGCGCTCATGAGTTGTGCACCCCTCTGGCACTCAAATGGTTAAGGTATAGAGAGGCATGTGAGAGTTAAATAGCAGTGGGAAGTGTATTCATACCTGTGAACATTGACTTGTATAGTCCCTAGAGGGGACTGATGTGGTGCTGATGTGGAGAGAGCAATGAGGCAATCTGGGTTAAAAGTGGGTGGGGCTTATTTGCAAGTAGGGGCAGGGCTTAACATAAATGTGGAAAAGTGTTAGTAATAGGCTGGGGAAGGAGGAGAAGTGGGAGGGAAATGCAAGTTTACAGTGTGAGGGGTTTGAACACACTCCCTGAGGGGTAAAACTTGATACAGAACCCTGTGGCAGTCAGTGGGTTAAGTGTGTACCTGCTGGCTGTCTGTCCTGTGTCTTGCATGGCAAATGATGACAGTGAAGAAATAATTCAGTAAAGAGGACCTACCTAAACCCTTTGAGTGCCATTTTGTTCCTCAGTGGCTGTAGTACAGGCCCTGCTGAGGCCACTGGGAGTCAGGGTGAGTGACTGTGTGTCAGCCATATTTCTTTCTGGCTTTGTGTGTGTGTGTGTGTGTGTGTGTGTGTGTGTGTGTGTATGGGAGTTTGGGCTGTGTGAGTGGGGCATGTGTGTGTGTGTAACACCTGTGAACTTTAACTTGCGGAGTCCCTCATGTGGTGCTGATGTGGAGAGAGCAATGGGGCAATTTGGGTTAAAGGGGGTGGGGCTTAATCGCGAGTGGGCAGGGCTTAACATAAATATGGAAAAGTGTTAGTAATAGGCTGGGGAAGGAGGAGAAGTGGGAGGGAAATGCAAGTTTACAGTGTGAGGGGTTTGAACACACTCCCTGAAGGGTAAAAGTTGATACAGGACCCTGTGGCAGTCAGTGGGTTAAGTGTGTACCTGATTGCTGTCTGTCCTGTGTCTTGCATGGGAAATGATGACAGTGAAGAAATAATTGAGCAATGAGGGCCTACCTTAACCCTTTGAGTGCCATTTTGTTCCCCTGGTGCTGCACTACAGGTCCTGCTGAGGCCACTGGGAGTCAGGGTGAGTGACTGTGTGTGTGTCAGCCATATTTATTTCTGGCTTTGTGTGTGTATGTGGTGCTGTGTGTGTGAGTGGGGGCATGTGTGTTTGGTGCTGTGTGAGTGGGGCATGTGTGTGTGTGGTGGTCTGTGTGTGTTTGTGTGGTGCTGTGTGAGTGGGGCATGTGTGTTTGTCTGTGGTGTAGGAGCAAGTGGTGGCCATATTGTTTTTTTCTGACTTTGATAGTGGTGGGCGGGCTGCATAGTGGGGGCGGGCCAACTCCCTGCATGGTGAATCACCCAATAGGAGCAGTAACTCCTGCTTTCTGCCTCCCCTGGGTGTGTTTTGGCAGGCACAAAGTCTTCTTTTATATATATAGATTAATAATTGTTAACTAACCCTTTAATTGCCACTATATACACAGTCTCTATACTATTATTATTATTTAACCTCTTTGATGCTAGAGAGCTCCCCAGCATATTGCACAACAATGCTTTGGAGACATCTCTAATAACCCAGGGGTTAACCCTTTGAGTGCCAGAGCAAAGCAATGCGTTCCATACGCCTCTGGCACTCAAAGGGTTAAGAATGTTTGTGCCAGCGTGTGAAGGGGTAAGGGTATTTTCAGTGGCAGGAAGATTCGCTCTTCTCCCTCCCTTGTGGGTGCCGCCGCCCGGTCAGACTTGCATTGAGAAGATTCTGGAAATGAATGTATTGACTGGCAAACACACTCTGAAGTAGATCTACCCAGATTATGATAAAGCAGCACTGATTTTAAAGGGTTAATCACTTTTAACACTTAGAGTGTCAGAGAGTTGTGCACACGCACTGTTTATTATTAACATACTAGTTGAAAAGCCAGTGTACACAGGCCACAGTGCTACCCAGCAACCTTGGCTGGTGGCCGGATCCTCTTGTCACTGCCGGCGCTGCAGTCATGCGCGGTAGAGACTGCCTGTGCCATGGCTGATACGGAGCAAGGTGGTCTGAATTCAGACCGTAGTCCTCTCTGCGCACCTTCCTGGGACCAGTACGCAGAGAGGACTCCGGTCCGTTACGTATCAGCCGTGGCAGGGCAGTCTCTACTGCACATGACTGCAGCGCGCAGCCTTCTCTGCTGCGCATAACGGCTTCTGACAAACATACCTTAGCGAATTGTTGTATAGGAGATTTACACTGAGGACATATACATATTATTTACTTAAAGGAGCAGTACATTTTTTTTTAATGAAAACCTGTGTGTTAAAGAGTTTCTCCTGCTGAGTAAAACAAGGCCACTCCCATCACTGTTAATTGTTTTATTAAAATGACTAGCAATGTGGGTTGGTGTTGCCCGTCATGTTATGCAGGGAATGTTTGTTTTTTTTTTTTGTAATAAATGTTATGATAGTGAAATATGGAGTAGGGTGTACGTGTCAGAAATAGGGTTGCACCGATACTGATACTAGTATCGGTATCGGTGCCGATACCAGCATTTGCGCGAGTACTTGTACTCGCGCAAATGCGGCCGATGCCAGCACAGATACCCTGTGTCAGGGTCGGTGCTGCAGAGAGGGAGCCCAGGGAGCTGCTCACAATGCTCCCGGTCACCTCTCTCACTCCTGCAGCGTCGGAGCATTGCCGCGGGTTACCATGACAACGCTCCGACGCTGACCTCTGCCGGGGCTCGCGAGAGAACAGCGAGCACCCGGCAGAGGGGGGTAAGGGAGGCAAGATAGATGTGGCAGCGGGTGGTGAAAGAGGCAGAGAGTGGGGTCAAGAGGGAGAAAAAGGCAAAAGGAGGAAGGATCAGGAGACAGAAGGAGGGGGGACAAGAAGAGGCAAAAGGAGGAGAGATCAGGAGAGAGAGAGGCAAAAGGGTGGGATAATGAATCAAGGAGGGGGACAAAGGGGGATCAAAACAGAGAGAAAAAGCCAAGGCAAAAGAAGGGGCTCAAGAGGGGGAGAATGAAGCAAAAGGTGGGAATCAAGTGGGGGAGAAAGAGTCAAAAGGGGAGAATCAAGAGGTGAGAAGCATATAGGTACTTGGAAAACTGGCAAATGACCGCAAAAAAAAGTATTGGTAATTGGTATCGGTGAGTACTTGAAAAAAGTATCGGTACTTGTACTCGGTCTTCAAAAATTGGTATCGGTGCATCTCTAGTCAGAAAGGTACACACAGTGATACACAGACACATGTGCAAACACACACACATATACAGGGGGACACACAGTGATAGACAGAGACACATGCAACACACATACATACACACACATGCACTGACATACACAAACAGTGACACACAGATGCAAAGCAGAACATACATACATACAGTGTGAGCAGTGTAAGTAACATACCTCCCAACATTTCAAATGGCCAAAGAGGGACACTTGTGTTTTAGGTGGTGTTACTGGGGGCGTGGCTGGTGGTGTATTTTAGAGAATTGTTAACCCTTTGATTACCAGGGGATAAGCAATGCATTGCATCCCCTCTGGCATTGAAATGGTTAAGTTACTCTTTGTGTAAGTGAATTATTTAGAAGAAGATGAAAGTATTTTTACACAGACTAATTTATAAGATATATACAGAAGTTTATACCCACATTACTGTGGGTTTTATTGATGTGGAGCAATCTGATACACTGGTATATACACCACACAGTGTGATCTCCTAAATAGAGGAGCAGAGGGATTTGGGACTCAAACAGGGACTGTCCCTCCTATACTGTATAGTGCCAGTCCTTATACACAGACTGTATACTATACAATGCCAGACCATATATAAATAGTTTGTCATACATGCTATACAGTGAGCTATGTACAGCATGGAGATGATTGCAGGAACTGGCACCTCTACTTACAGACAGACTAACAAACAATCTGCTCTCTTTCTCTCTCTTTGTGCAATATATAAATACAGTCACAACCATGTCTCTGCCATTTACCTGCTCAGCTGAAGCCCTGCTCTGCACTGCCTGATCACGTCTCTGCCATTGTTCCAGTTTCCCAGCTTCTCTGTGCTAGCAAGTCAGCTCCCCAGCATCCTGCCTGCTGATTGGTTAGAAATCGGCTGAGTTGTAGTAATTGGCAGGGCTGTGCAGGGTCACAGACAGGGAATGAAGAAGCTGCATACGAGCGGTTTATTGTAGCGAGCCCATAACCTTGTATCTATGTGCTGATAACTCTGATGCATAATACAGATTTGGACCATGACCTTCCAGCTGTACCTTGAACATAGTTCCCATCATCCTCAGCTGCTCAGTGTGCGTGTGTGTGTATCTCTGTATGAGTGTGTGTATATGTGTGTGTATGTGTCTGCCAGTGTGTGTGGGGCATGTGTGTGTGTCTGTGGTGTAGGAGTGAGTGGCAGCCATTTTTTTTTCAGCCTTAGATAGTGGTGGGCTGGCTGGATAGTGGGGGTGGGCCAAAAATCACACCCCCATTGAATCACCCAGTGAGAGCGGTAACTCCTCCTTACTGCTGCCCCTGGGTGTGTTTTGCCAGGCACAAAGTGTTCTTTTATATATATAGATAGATGGCAAATGATTGAGTATCGCAGTATGTAATAATACTTTTATTAGTAGACTAACATTACATTTTTAGGACAAGCTTTCAAGAGCAACAAGTTCACGTTATCAAGTCAAATGGAGATTGTTGCTCTTGAATGCTTGTCATAATAATTTAAAGTTAGTCCAAAAAAAGTATTTTAATATAGATCTTATAATTCCCTTGATTTACTATAGCGGGTTGGGTGTATGCTTGACCTGAAAATTATGATCTTTTTTGATTTTGGGATATTAGGTTGTGCACTTCTTTTGGTGTTGTTTACAGGTTATGTATACACCCACAAATTGAGGCAATTGGATCGTATTGGAACTTTTGGGTATGATTTTGATAACATCTGTATATGTGTTTTTTATTTTCATTTATATATAATTTTATGATTGTATATATGTATCTTTAAGTAATGGTGTAAGCCTAATTTGTCCACCTTGATATACATTGAGGAAGGTGCTATACTAGCAGTGAACGGGTTGATCTCTTTATTGAATATGGCACGTCCTTGATAGAGTGGATTACTAAGTGTCGTGGGGGTTAACCTTAGGGATTTGATAAAGGAGTAACTCTGGATGAAGGGGTTAACGTTGTTCACATGTAAGATATATATATTGTTGAGACAATTAGTGTTTATTGATTTAATGGTCACATGATTGAAGTGAAGGGTGTTGATTGGCTATTTTGAATCTTTGTTAAGTGAGGTGGACGAATTTAAGCAAGTGGGGGAGGTTGAATGTACAGCCTATGATTAAGGGACATTGTCCCGAAACGCGTCAGAACGTGTCATTTGTGCTTTCCTCTGATCCTGTATCTTTATATTGCTGGACTGTACATGATTTTAGGATGCAGCTTTAAAGGGGAACTACCACCCCGCAGAGACCTAAGCTGTATTGATTCTTCATCTGGCGACTAGCTGCTTAGTAGCGCTAGTCGCCAGAAATATTACCCGGTTCTCAAGATTTTGTCCTTTTCCTGACAGTCACTGGAACAGGAAGCACGGACATCTCGTCCCAGTGACGTCCGTGCGCCTGCGCTGTCAATCCCTTTTGAGCCGGCCGGCTCAAAAGGGATTGACAGCGCAGGCGCACGGACGTCACTGTGAAGAGACGTCTGTGCTTCCTGTTCCAGTGACCATCCGAAAAAGGCAGAAATCTTCAGAACCGGGTAATATTTATGGCGACTAGCGCTACAAAGCAGCTAGTCGCCAGATGAAGAATCAATACAGCTTAGGTCTCTGCGGGGTGGTAGTTCCCCTTTAATAAAGTCTTGGATTTCTACTTTTTTATTCTGACTGGCACTGAAGTTATTGTGGATCCGTTGAGCGCTCCCTTCCCGTGTCTTCAAAAAAAAGTATTATTACATTAATGAATGGATGAATGATACTTATTCATTTAGCACCTACACCACTGCATCTGTTGTGATACTCATTCATTTGGCATCTATACCACTGGACTAACACGGCTAATTAAGTATATATCTGTGTGTGTGTGGGGCAAGTCTCAGTGTGTATGTGTGTTTTGTGTGTGGTGTGTGTGTGGTCATTGTCATTGTCTGTGGTCATTCTCAGTGTGTGTGGTCAGTCCCAGTCTTTGTGTGGTCAGTCTCAGTGTGTCCGTGTGCGTCAATCTCAGTGTTTGTGATCAGTCTCAGTGTCTGTGTGTTCAGTCTCAGTGTGTGCGTGTGTTTGTGTGTGTGTGTGTGTCAAAAGAATGGAGCCGTCACAGAACTTAAAGATCTGAATAATTTAATGCTTAATAATTTCAGTGGCTCCAAATACTGCTGTTGCACCATTCCTTTAACATCATATATCGCTGTGGATGCCCCCGCAACCATATTCCTACTTTATGAGTGCCAATTCCCTGTGTTGCTTGTGTGTATGTGTGTGTTGAGGTTGCAACCTCAGTAGCATTGTAAGCAGAGTTTGCTGTAACGCTACACCACAGAAATCCAGCTTCGAAGGGGAGCGTGAACGCGCTTCCTGGGGCAGCTGGGAAGTCCTGAGACGGTACAGAGTCCTGTAGAACGTGGAAGTGCCCTATTTTAAAGAGCTAATATCTCTACTTCTAGGCGATTAAAAAAAAAACAAAAACACACACACACAGCCCTAATGTTGGGTTAAAGAATAAAACCCATGGTAAAACTTATATTTCAAGTGATAGTTCCACTTTAAGAATCAGAAGGGTAAGCAGCTCATTGCGAGACCATGCTTTCCATCCCCCTGGTCCTTAAATTGGTTAAATGGTTTGTATTTGTGCCTTTTAGTAGTTCTCCTACATATCCCTTTCTAAAAGGGAATGGAATGTGTTGACACTCAAGGGGTTAACTCAGCGGGGAGTCAAATGTTGGACCTCCAGCTGTTGTGAACTACATCTCATATCATCTCCAACCAGCCAATGGGATGATGGGAGCTTTAGTCCTCTACAGCTGCAGCTGGATAACTCTTTGGCATGCAAAGGGTTGATATACATGTCAGTTTCCCTGATTCATAAACCTTTTAGTTGCTGGAAGCCAGTGTTGCTCTTGGATGCTGTTTACTCCTTGCTATCAGGCCTTGATGTGCAGGTTTTGCAGGGTCCCCACAGAGATCCGGTTCCCTACCTGGACTGCAACCTTTAGCTGGTGGCACTGTGTCAGCTGGAGCTGAGACCAAGGAGTGAGCCGTGGAAGGGGAAAAACATTAACCCTTTGAGTGACGGAGAGGTGTTGCAATGTGTTGGATACCTGTCTGGCACTCAGAGATTTAAAGGGATAGTAATGTTTCATAATAAAAGCATCTCTAATTAATCATCATAGTATTTGGACCTTGGAGAGTGTTATATCAATTCTGTCAGAGTTGTAGTTCAAGAGTAATTCAATGACAAAGTATCCCCGTCCCGCCCCTTTTACTGATGTAACACTGCTCAGCCAGATCAGAAGGGAGGTGTCCAGGTAGACTGCAGAGAGGGACAATCTTCAATCAAGATAAGGGAAAAACCTGAAAAACTTGTCAAGGGGGGCAGGGCTTTCATTGTTCTCATAGGAAGAAGATTGTCCCCTTCTGTTATCTGTCTGGTCTATGGACTGGATTCCACATTTGAGAAGAGATGACTTACACTAGGTAAAAGGGGCGGGAGGGGAAACTTTGCTTGTGAATATCTCTCAAACCATAAAGGTTTGAGAGATAAGACTTATATCGTTCTTCATGTTTTTTTAATGCCTACAAAATAAATTAAAGATAAAACAAAGTATTACTATGCCTTTAAAACATGATTTTTTTTTATTATTTGGGGGTAAATTCACCTCCTCCATGAGGGCAGGACACTTGACCAAAATATTTTGTCTGAGGCGGAGACGCCCCTTCTTATCCACTTTACACCCCACCTCATCACGCTCAGTTTTAACCCTTTGAGTGTCCAAGGGGTACGCAACGCATTGCTTTGCAATGCTTTGCTTACCCCTCTGGCACTCAAAGGGTTAAAAGGATAGTAACCTTTGAAAAAAAACAAGATGGCTGAGTCTTCTTTATAATAAAAGTAACACATCTCTTTGTTTTAAACAGCTTACATTTCTGTAGTTCATAACATATTAACTCTAGAAGTATCCCCCTCCCGCCCCTTCTCCCCACGCCATTGCTGCAGCTCTGTCTGGACTGGACGGATGCGGCGAGGGACAATCTTCAGTAAGCAAAGGAAAATCATGTCCTCCTTCATCAAGGGTTTTCCTTACACTTACTGACTGAAGTGTGTCCCTCACTGCATCCATCCTTATTAGAATTCAGTGGGAGGCGGCCTAAAGGGGGCGGGAGGGGGATCCTTCTACAGTTAATATCTTATGAACTGCAGATATGTAAGTTGTTTAACCCGTTAAGGACCAGATGACGTGCTATGACCGTCACGGTCCTTACACCCTTAAAGGGATAGTAATGTTTCATAATAAAAGCTGCTCTAATTAATCATCGGAGTATTTGGACTTTGGAGAGTGTTATTTCAGTTCTGTCAGAGTTGTAGTTCAAGAGTAATTGAATGACAAAGTATCCCCCTCCCGCCCCTTTTACTGATGTAACACTGCTCAGCCAGATCAGAAGGGAGGTGCCCAGGTAGACTGCAGAGAGGGACAATCTTCAATTAAGATAAGGGAAAAACCTGAAAAACTTGTCAAGGGGGGCAGGGCTTTCATTGTTCTCATAGGAAGAAGATTGTCCCCTGCTGTTATCTGTCTGGTCTATGGACTGGATTCCACACCTGAGAAGAGATGGCTTACACTAGGTAAAAGGGGCGGGAGGGGAAACTTTGCTTGTGTATATCTCTCAAACTATAAAGGTTTGAGAGATAAGACTTCATGACTTCATGTTCTTCATGTTTTTTTAATGCCTACAAAATAAAATAAAGATAAAACAAAGTATTACTATCCCTTTAATGCTGAATAGCACATACTCCTAAATTACTGGCACAGTCAGCACCTAAATTACCAGTACAATTAGCATATGCACCTAAATTACAGGCACAATTAGCACTTGCTCCCAAATTACCGGCACAGTCAGCATATGTGCCTAAATATGCACCTAAATTACCGGCATAATTAGCCCATACTCCTTAATTACCAGCACATTTAGCATATGCACCTAAATTACTGGCACAATTAGCACATACTCATAAATTACTGGCACAGTTAGCAGTCACACCCAAATTACCAGCACAGTCATCATATGCACCTAAATTACCATCACAATTAGGATATACTCATAAATTACTGACAGAGTTAGCAGTTGTACCCAAATTACTGCCACAGCCAGCATATGTGTCTAAATTACCAGTGCAATCAGCACATACTCCTAAATTACTGGCACAGTCATCATATGCACCTAAATTACCGGTACAATTAATATATGTGCCTAAATTACTGGTACAGGTTGCACATGCAAATTACCGACACAGAATATGCACCTAAATTAGCATGCGTGCTTAAATTACCGGTACAGCACATGCACCTAAATTACCAGCACAGCACATGCACCTAAGTTACCAGCACAGTTAGCACATGCTCCTAAATTACCAGCACAGTTAGCACATGCTCCTAAATTACCAGCACAGTTAGCACATGCACCTAAATTACCAGCACAGTTAGCACATGCACCTAAATTACCAGCACAGTTAGCACATGCACCTAAATTACCAGCACAGTTAGCACATGCTCCTAAATTACCAGCACAGTTAGCACATGCACCTAAATTACCAGCACAGTTAGCACATGCACCTAAATTACCAGCACAGTTAGCACATGCTCCTAAATTACCAGCACAGTTAGCAACTACTCCTAAATTACCAGCACAGTTAGCACATGCACCTAAATTACCAACACAGTTAGCACATGCACCTAAATTACCAGCACAGTTAGCACGTGCACCTAAATTACCAGCACAGTTAGCACATGCACCTAAATTACCAGCACAGTTAGCACATGCACCTAAATTACCAACACAGTTAGCACATGGTCCTAAATTACCAACACAGTTAGCACATGCACCTAAATTACCAGTACAATTAGTGCATGCACCTAAATTACCAACACAGTTAGCACATGCTCCTAAATTACCAACACAGTTAGCACATGCACCTAAATTACCAACACAGTTAGCACATGCTCCTAAATTACCAACACAGTTAGCACATGCTCCTAAATTACCAGTACAATTAGTGCATGCACCTAAATTACCAGCACAGTTGGCACACAAGCCTAAATTACCGACACAGCACATGCACCTAAATTACTAACACAGTTAGCGCATGCACCTAAATTAATGACAAAGTTAGCCAGATGTACAAAAATGTGTGCTAACTGCTTGGCTGGATTAGGAGCAATCACTAATCCACTCACAAAACAGAGTACAGTTTAGGCATGCCCACTGCACTATGGGATAGATACTTCCCCACTCTTGCTCGTAAAAAATCTATTAAAATGGGGCTGCTATCAAACCACCATCACCACCATCTGATATCCCCCACTATGACTTCAGAGACAGCTATCAGGATTGCTGTGTAATTGGAATCAGAGAGCCCTGCATAGGTCAGGACTAGCTGAGCCGTGTGTAAGGTCACAGGAAACAGAGATTACTTACACAGGGCATTTTAGTGCAATTGACCCCATATCCTTTAGATTTTAGAGGGGATGAATACAAATTCCGTAAATTACCACTGATTTAGTCCTGTAACGACTGCCAATCTGGCAGGGATCTGCCTTTAAGGACCTCTGCACTTTTTTTTGTCGCTATGAATTCTGGGAAGGCAGATAATTCCATGACATAACAGGACCGTCACCGGTCCTTAACATTGGGACTGGCGTGACGTCCTGGCTTGTTACCTGACACTAAGGGATTAAAGGAGCAGTGAGCGTTTAAATGAAAAATATTGTTTTTTGTGTGCTGAGCAAAACGAGAGTACTTTCATGACTGGAAGGTTTCACGTTCAAAATTCATTACAGTTCAAATTCTTCTTTTTTTTAATTAAATTGCAATTTTGTATGTAGTCACCAGGTGGCACTATTCCAATCATTTAACATGAAGACCAGAGTTCAGATGCAGAAAGGTTTGATGAAGTGGTGATAAAGAAGATAGGACTTCTCCTAGGGGATAAACTCTCCAGCTTGTGTAGTAACGTCTCTCCAACTTGAGACATGGCGCCCTAGAATAAAATAGGGAGTGTTTATCTCACCGGGGATGTTATATCCTCTTTATCACACCTTAGTACATCTCCCCTGTAGTCTATAACTAAATCTCTCCCATAGAATAACATAGGAACTGGAGAGTTTATCTCACTGGAGAAGTTATCTCCTCTCTATCACACCTTAGTACATCTCCCCTGTAGTATATAACTAAAGATCTCCTATAGAATAACATAGCAACTGGAGAGTTTATCTCACTGGAGACGTTATCTCCTCTTTATCACATCTTAGTACATCTCCCCTGTAGTCTATAACTAAAGCTCTTCCATAGAATAACATAGGAACTGGAGAGTTTATCTAACTGGAGAAGTTATCTCCTCTTTATCACACCTTAGTACATCTCCCCTGTAGTCTATAACTATATCTCTCCCATAGAATAACATAGGAACTGGAGAGTTTATCTCACTGGAGAAGTTATCTCCTCTTTATTACACCTTAGTACATCTCTCCTGTAGTTTATAACTAAAGATCTCCCATAGAATAACATAGGAACTGGAGAGATTATCTCACTGGAGAAGTTATCTCCTCTTTATCACACCTTAGTACATCTCCCCTGTAGTCTATAACTAAATCTCTCCCATAGAATAACATAGGAACTGGAGAGATTATCTCACTGGAGAAGTTATCTCCTCTTTATCACACCTTAGTACATCTCCCCTGTAGTCTATAACTAAATATCTCCCATAGAATAACATAGGAACTGGAGAGTTTATCTCACTGGAGAAGTTATCTCCTCTTTATCACACCTTAGTACATCTCCCCTGTAGTCTATAAATAAAGATCTCCCATAGAATAACATAGGAACTGGAGTTTATCTCACTGGAGAAGTTATCTCCTCTTTATCACACTTAGTACATGTCCCCTGTAGTCTATAACTAAAGATCTCCCATAGAATAACATAGGAACTGGAGAGTTTATCTCACTGGAGAAGTTATCTCCTCTTTATCACACTTAGTACATCTCCCCTGTAGTCTATAACTAAAGATCTCCAATAGAATAACACAGGAACTAGAGAGTTTATCTCACTGGAGAAGTTATCTCCTCTTTATCACACCTTAGTACATCTCCCCTGTAGTCTATAACTAAATCTCTTCCATAGAATAACATAGGAACTGGAGAGTTTATCTCACTGGAGAAGTTATCACCTCTTTATCATACCTTAGTACATCTCCCCTGTAGTCTATAACTAAATCTCTTCCATAGAATAACATAGGAACTGGAGAGTTTATCTCACTGGAGAAGTTATCTCCTCTTTATCACACTTAGTACATCTCCCCTGTAGTCTATAACTAAAGATCTCCAATAGAATAACACAGGAACTAGAGAGTTTATCTCACTGGAGAAGTTATCTCCTCTTTATCACACCTTAGTACATCTCCCCTGTAGTCTATAACTAAATCTCTTCCATAGAATAACATAGGAACTGGAGAGTTTATCTCACTGGAGAAGTTATCACCTCTTTATCATACCTTAGTACATCTCCCCTGTAGTCTATAACTAAATCTCTTCCATAGAATAACATAGGAACTGGAGAGTTTATCTCACTGGAGAAGTTATCTCCTCTTTATCACACCTTAGTACATCTCCCCTGTAGTCTATAAATAAAGATCTCCCATAGAATAACATAGGAACTGGAGAGTTTATCTCACTGGAGAAGTGATCTCCTCTCTATCACACTTAGTACATGTCCCCTGTAGTCTATAACTAAAGATCTTCCATAGAATAACATAGGAACTGGAGAGTTTATCTCACTGGAGAAGTTATCTCCTCTTTATCACACTTAGTACATCTCCCCTGTAGTCTATAACTAAAGATCTCCAATAGAATAACACAGGAACTAGAGAGTTTATCTCACTGGAGAAGTGATCTCCTCTTTATCACACCTTAGTACATCTCCCCTGTAGTCTATAACTAAATCTCATCCATAGAATAACATAGGAACTGGATAGTTTATCTCACTGGAGAAGTTATCTCCTCTTTATCACACCTTAGTACATCTCCCCTGTAGTCTATAACTAAATCTCTTCCATAGAATAACACAGGAACTGGAGAGTTTATCTCACTGGAGAAGTTATCTCCTCTTTATCACACCTTAGTACATCTCCCCTGTAGTCTATAACTAAATCTCTTCCATAGAATAACACAGGAACTAGAGAGTTTATCACACTGGAGAAGTTATCACCTCTTTATCACACCTTAGTACATCTCCCCTGTAGTCTATAACTAAATCTCTTCCATAGAATAACACAGGAACTGGAGAGTTTATCTCACTGGAGAAGTTATCACCTCTTTATCACACCTTAGTACATCTCCCCTGTAGTCTATAACTAAATCTCTTCCATAGAATAACACAGGAACTGGAGAGTTTATCTCACTGGAGAAGTTATCACCTCTTTATCACACCTTAGTACATCTCCCCTGTAGTCTATAACTAAATCTCTTCCATAGAATAACATAGGAACTGGAGAGTTTATCTCAATGGAGAAGTTATCTACTCTTTATCACACCTTAGTACATCTCCACTGTAGTCTATAACTAAATCTCTTCCATAGAATAACATAGGAACTGGAGAGTTTATCTCACTGGAGAAGTTATCTCCTCTTTATCACACCTTAGTACATCTCAACTGTAGTCTATAACTAAATCTCTTCCATAGAATAACATAGGAACTAGAGAGTTTATCTCACTGGAGAAGTTATCTCCTCTTTATCACACCTTAGTACATCTCCCCCTGTAGTCTATAACTAAATCTCTCCCATAGAATAACATAGTAACTGGAGAGTTTATCTCACTGGAGACGTTATCTCCTCTTTATCACACCTTAGTACATCCCCCCTGTAGTCTATAACTAAATCTCTCCCATAGAATAACATAGGAACTAGAGAGTTTATCACACTGGAGAAGTTATCACCTCTTTATCACACCTTAGTACATCTCCCCTGTAGTCTATAACTAAATCTCTTCCATAGAATAACATAGGAACTGGAGAGTTTATATCACTGGAGAAGTTATCTCCTCTTTATCACACGTTAGTACATCTCCCCTGTAGTCTATAACTAAATCTCTTCCATAGAATAACATAGGAACTAGAGAGTTTATCTCACTGGAGAAGTTATCTCCTCTTTATCACACCTTAGTACATCTCCCCCTGTAGTCTATAACTAAATCTCTCCCATAGAATAACATAGTAACTGGAGAGTTTATCTCACTGGAGACGTTATCTCCTCTTTATCACACCTTAGTACATCTCCCCCTGTAGTCTATAACTAAAGATCTCCCATAGAATAACATAGGAACTGGAGAGTTTATCTCACTGGAGACGTTATCTCCTCTTTGTCACACCTTAGTACATCTCCCCTGTAGTCTATAACTAAAGCTCTTCCATAGAATAACATAGGGGGGAACTTTAACTGCGAATATCTCTCCAACCATAAAGGTTTGAGAAATGGCACCGGCATCGTTTGAGTTATTTTTTTAGTGGCTACAGGATTCATTTTTTTTTTAAAATGATTCAATACTATCCCTTTAAGTGTTAACAAGTCAATGACTGATTCACCTGTGGTCATAGAGGACAAAATGAAAACCTGCATTGTTGGAGTAGTGGTGGGGATGGTGGGGAAGGAGGACTGACTTTAACCAGTTGCCGACAATGGACGTACATGTCCGTCCTCGCCGGATGTCCCAGGATCACAGAGGACGTACATGTACATACCGGAAACCATTCGCTAGAATGGCAAAAGAACCAAAAAACCCTGTCGTTAAGTGCTGGCCACATTCGCGTGTGGCCGGTCACTAAGGGGTTAAAGCGGAACTTTCAGATAATAGCCAGTCGCCATGCAATCATTAAATGCATGACGACCAGCTTGAAAAGAGATGTCTTACTTTAAAAAAATACTTGTTTCTAAAGGAATCCGTCCCATTTCGGGACTGACAGGCAGGTTAGTGCGGTCTGTGCGCCTGCTCCGTCAGTCCCTTCCTGTGACCATATGGTGCAAAACTGTCTACTCTATGGAGACCGGGACTGACGGCGCAGGCGCACAGACAAAATGTCTGCGCTCTAGCCTCAGTTTCGGTCTCCAAATGGGACGGATTCCTTTAGACACAAGTATTTTTTTACGGTAAGACATCTATTTTCAAGATAGTCGCCATACATTTAATGACTGCATGGCGACTTGCTATTATCTGAAAGTCCCGCTTTAAAGGGATAGTAATACTTAAGTATTACTAATCCCTATATTAAAGTCCTATTAAAAATAAATGTATTGCCCCCAGTGTCATCACTCAGACCTTTATGGTTTGAGAGATAATCGCTCCTAAAGTTTCCCTCTCCCTCCCCCTTCCCCGAAGTTAGCGTTGTAGCTGACTGAAGGGAAATCCGGTCATAGATTATCAGGCGGCTCTGCTGCAGAGCCGCGATCACGTTAATAAAAAAAAAAGTCTTTTACTAAAATGGTCTTCTACGTGTGCTTAGTTTGTGCTTGGTTTGCAAGCACACGTAGAGGACCGTTTTAGTGAAAGTTTTTTTTTATTAACGTGATCGCGGCTGCAGAGCCGCCTGATGATCTAAGACAAGATTTCCCTTCAGTCAGCTACAACGCTGACTTCGGGGAAGGGGGAGGGAGAGGGCAACTTTAGGAGTGATTATCTCTCAAACCATAAAGGTCTGAGAGATGACACTGGGGGCAATACATTTATTTTTAATAGGACTTTACTTTAGGGATTAGGAATACTTAAGTATTACTATCTCTTTAAATCCCCTGACACAGTTTATGCTCCCCCAAGGTTTTCTAAGCACATCAGTCTCATGCGTGATTGTGTGACTGGGCAAGTTCATCCTGGTTTCTAATTCTCAGCTAGTTTTATCCAATTATCACCCTTTGAATTTCATTGGAGACCTTTCCCACTTTCAAGGGATTCGTGCCAATTGCCTGTCTCAATAATTAAAGTAGAACTAACACTATATTATGACTCAAAATCATCTCTATGTATGTTGGCCATTTTTTATTTAAATGAAAATTAACCCCTTAGTGACAGCCGCGTTCGTACGCGGCTGTCACCTTAACGCCCGCCGAACATTTTTTTTTTTTTTCAAAGAAGTCCTTAGTCTCCGAGCGGCGTGCAGCCGCACAGAGACGCGGACTTCCGTGACTTACCAGGTACGTCCTCTGTCACTAAGTGACAGTTTCTGCGGAACGTACCTGGTAAGTCATCTGTCGTTAAGGGGTTAAAGGAGCAGTAAACTTTTAGTATGAAAAAACATATATCATAGGGATTTTCCTACTGAGTAAAATAAGGGTATTCCCACTGCTCAGAGATTTATATTTCCAGAGTTATTACAGTTTAAACCCATGTTTTTTTTTACATTAGCAGTGCCCTCTAGTGGTCAAATTCTAATTAGATTTCCTGTTAGATTCTAATGGAGAGGAAAGTCAGAGACATACAGTTCTCCATAGAATGTGATAGAAACTGCTGAGTCACTTCCTGTCAGTTTAGGGTGACCACATTTCCGTCCTGCCATTCCGGGACGTGGTCACCCTACAAAAGCCTCTTCATCGCCCTACCTTGAGTTCCTGGTGGTCTAGCAGCGTGGAAAGTGCTCTGTGCCTCCTCCGGCACAGAGCTGAAGCTCCCGCGCTCTGTGCTCAGTAATGCAGAGCGCTGGGAGATGATGTCATCTCCCAGCGCTCTGTATTACTAGAGCGCTTGCCTCCAGATCAGGCTCAGCTGCATTGTCGCCCTGGATGTCAGCCTGCAAGCGGTGTGTCATATCATGGACGCCGCAAGGGAGCGCTGGTTTATGCTACCAAGCGCTCCCTCGCGGCATCCATGATGTGACACACCGCTTGCAGGCTGACATCCAGGGCGGCTTGGCTTCATTCCGGGACACTTCATTGTCCCGGTTGAAGGGGACCCGGGACGCGGGACATAGCCCTGAAATAAGGGACAGTCCCGGACATTCCGGGACCCGTGGTCACCCTATGTCAGTTAGAACTATCAGGAAGTAAACACAGTAAATTCACTTCCTGTCAGTTAGAACTACCAGGAAGTAAACACAGTAAATTCACTTCCTGATTATTTAAAATGCTATACATGTTGAATAAAAAATCTGACAGTGATGGGAGTGACCTTGTTTTATTCAGCAGGAAATGATCTATAAAATATGTGTTTTCATAAAAAAAAGTTTACTGCTCCTTTAAACTCTGTAATACTAATCAAACTGAGAAGCCAACCATGTAATGGCAGGATTTCCCTCTGAGCAAATGTTCTGGTTTGGTGGGGGCTTGAAACATAAGTCCCAGCTTCCATAGCATCTGTCACCAATCAGAGGCGGACATAGGTAGTTTCTTCCCCCCAGTCTTCAGTATACAGGGTGGGATCGGCCATGCGACTGCGTAAGTATTAACCACTGAGCTACCGAAGAAAATTAGTATACAGAGGCATTCTTTGAGTTAAATTAAGATTTTAGAGTTTACTTTGTCAGTAAATATATAGTTTATGAGATTGTTAGCTTCATTAGTTTATTAACGCAAATTAGGCAGTACTGACTGACACGGCCTGTTGTGCCAGATACTGACATTCTACTCTCCCTCCCAACTGCCACTTCCTACCAGGAATTTCTGTCTGATTTTCTTGAACTGATATGTAAAAAATGTAAATATTTCCTAAACTATACTATTAAATAAATAATGGCTAACATTAATATATGTGGTTTGGGTTTGAAAGCATTTTCAGAATCATTCACACCATTATAAAGTGTTGGTTCCATGTTAAAGAGGGTTGTTTGAATATAGGTGTACACTCTGGTGTATTCTGTATATGGTATGCAGAGAGTAAATGTGGCACATCATAGAGGACAAATAAAAAGGCCCATTGATTCAAATACAAAATTATTATTATTATGCTTTATTTATATAGCACCAACTGAGACGTAATATACACACACAGAGACATTAAAGGGATAATAATGTTTCAAAATAAAAGCAGCTCCAATTAATCTTCATAGTATTTGGGCCATGGAGAGTGTTATTTCAGTACTGTCAGAGTTGTAGTTCAAGAGTAATTGAATGATAAAGTATCCCCCTCCCGCCCCTTTTACCTAGTGTAAGCCGCCTCCCCTCAGATGTGGAATCTGGTCACTTGACCGGACAGATCACAGCAAGGGACAATCTTCTTACTGTGATCATAAGGAAAACCCTGCCCCCCCCCTTGACAGGTTTTTCATGTTTTTCCTTATGATCACTGAAGATTGTCCCTCTCTGAGATCCATCCGGACAGTCTTGCTGCTGTGAGGTGAGCAGTGTTACATTAGTAAAAGGGGCAGGAGGGGGATACTTTATTATTCAATTACTCTTGAACTACAACTCTGACAGTATTGAAATAACACTCTCCATGACCCAAATACTATGCTGATTAATTGGAGCTGCTTTTATTTTGAAACATTACTATCCCTTTAAAGCAGTACAAATGGAACATAAAAAACAAAAATATCAGAGTGAAAGTGCTAGTGAAAGCTTACAGTCTAGAAGAACGTAGATGGGACACAGAAGGAGTAAGTAATATGGGGTGTAAGTGCCTCCTGCCCCATGAACTACTCATCAGTGGGTGGGATAAAGAAGTGCTAATGAGTGCAGTGGTCCAGGGAAGTAGTGGGTGTATTTGGGTCGATAAGACTCTGTGAACAATGAGGTTGTGATGGGGATGTTGGTGGGAGAGTTATTGTAGACGTGAGTAGAAATTGGACAGGCTGTTGGACTGAACTTGCTCATAATGGATAGAAAGTGAGTAGAAATTGGACAGGCTTTTGGTCTGAACTTGCTCATAATGGATAGAAAGTGAGTAGAAATTGGACAGGCTGTTGGTCTGAACTTGCTCATAATGGATAGAAAGTGAGTAGAAATTGGACAGGCTGTTGGTCTGAACTTGCTCATAATGGATAGAAAGTGAGTAGAAATTGGACAGGCTGTTGGTCTGAACTTGCTCATAATGGATAGAAAGTGAGTAGAAATTGGACAGGCTGTTGGACTGAACTTGCTCATAATGGATAGAAAGTGAGTAGAAATTGGACAGGATGTTGGACTGAACTTGCTCATAATGGATAGAAAGTGAGTAGAAATTGGACAGGCTGTTGGTCTGAACTTGCTCATAATGGATAGAAAGTGAGTAGAAATTGGACAGGATGTTGGACTGAACTTGCTCATAATGGATAGAAAGTGAGTAGAAATTGGACAGGCTGTTGGTCTGAACTTGCTCATAATGGATAGAAAGCGAGTAGAAATTGGACAGGCTGTTGGTCTGAACGTGCTCATAATGGATATGGGGGTAGTTGATAGGCTTCCCTGAAGATGTGATTTTTCAGGGAGCATCTGAAGATCTGAAGGCTGGGGGAGAGATTCATGGGATGGGGGAGAGAATTCCAGGGAGGAGATGCATTAAGGTGTTATAAGGAGGTGATTAATTGGAGATGACTTCTCCAGTGATATCACTTCTCAAGTTCCTGTGTAATTCTAAGGAGCCAATGCACTAAGATTTCTAAAGTGGGAGAGATGTTAGTAGAAAGGCTCTATAGAATAAAATAGGAAATGGAGAAGTGATATCACTGGAGAAGTTATTTCCACTTTATCACCTCTTTATCACTCCTCATTGCATCTCCTCGCCGCTATCTCAGGTGCAGTATGGCAGGACTCTTGTAGGTGCTTGTAGAGCTTCGAGGAGGAAGATGGCGAGGGGGGGGTGTATTTGGAAACGAGATAAAATGTAAGGGGGTTCATTATTAGTAAGGGTTCTGTAAGCTGGCTCCAGAATTTTGAATTTAATTTTAAATGAGAACCCCTTTGAGTGCCAGAGGGGTACCGTTGCGTACCCCTTTGGCACTCAAAGGGTTAATGAGAGCCAGTGTAGGGATTGGCAGAGAGGGTCAGCTTTAGAGGAGCGATGTATAGTGGGGGTTAATCAGGGGAGTCAAATGTACCCCCTTGAACATTAGTGAGCTCTCCAGTGCAAACCCGATTGTGTAATAGGGGAGAAATAAAAATGTCCATTGATTTAACCATTTAAGTGCCAGAGGGGCGTCCAGTGTATTGCAAATCAATGCTTTGGATTCCCCTGTGGCACATGAAGGGTTAATGTTTTCTTTTAACCCCTTAAATGAGACCCCCTCTAGCATTTGGGGGGGTAAAAGCCCCATTAAAATCAATGGAAATTTGGGAACATTTTTTCTACTCCCTGTGGCTTAGTTGGTTTGATCCAGAATTAATTTATTAGACCCTTATTTCACTGTACCGCTCTTCTGCATTGGAAATCAATCTCTCACCTCCTCCAGTTTATTTCATTCAGTACAAACGACCCTGTACACTGGTCAGCGGGATTAAATCAATAGTATGTAATTGTATTTGTATGTGACCGATGTGTCAGAAAATCTACAGTTTTTATTTAACGGTTTATCAACTGTTCTAACCCTTTGAATGCCACAGGGATATGCAACGCATTGCTTAGCGGTGGTTTTCATATCCCTCTGGCAGTCAATAGATTTGAAGATGATGAAAATAGGTTTAAAGTGATGGTAATGATTAATAGGAGAAAAATGGGTTTATCCTGCTGAGTAAAACAAGAGCACTTCCACTGCTAGGAGTTGTTTTATTAAAAAGATATTGCATCTCAAACCTGCATTTTTGGGGTGCATTTTCTCTCCTAGACCCCGTAATAGGTACCTCTCTCCTTCACTTCCTACTGCCTGTCACTTTCAGCCCTCCCTAGAGCCATCCTCTTTCACCTGTGCACAGAGCCTGTCTCTCCTTCACCCCTCCCCAGAGCCTCTCTCTCCTTCACTGCTCTCCGCAGCCTCTCTCCTTCACCCCTCCCCAGAGCCTCTCTCTCCTTCACTGCTCTCCGCAGCCTCTCTCCTTCACCCCTCCCCAGAGCCTCTCTCTCCTTCACCGCTTTCCACAACCTCTCTTCTTCACCCCTCCCAAGAGCCTCTCTCTCCTTCACCCCTCCCCACAGCCTCTCTCCTTTACCCCTCCCCAGAGCCTCTTTCTCCTTTACCCCTCCCCACAGCCTCTCTTCTTCTTCCCTCCGCAGAGCTTCTCTCTCCTTCCCTTCCCAGAGCTTCTCTCTGCTTTACTCCTCTCCAGAGCGTCTCCCCTTCACCCCTCCCCAGAGCTTCTCTATCCTTTACTTCTCCCCAGAGCTTCTCTCTCCTTCACCCCTCCCCAGAACGTCTCTCTTCTACCCTCCCCAGAGCCTTTCTCCTTCACCCCTCCCCAGAGCTTCTCTCTCCTCGCTTCCCCAGAGTTCCACTCTCCTCCCCTCCCCAGAGCCTCTCTCCTTCACTTCACCCCTCTCAAGAACCTCTCCTTCACTTCATCCTTCCCCAGAGCCTCTGCCTCCTTCACCCCTCCCCAAAGCCTCTCTTCTTCCACCCACGCCAGAGCCTCTCTTCTTCACTTCACCCCTCCCAAGAACCTCTCCTTCACTTCATCCTTCCCCAGAGCCTCTGCCTCCTTCACCCCTCCCCAAAGCCTCTCTTCTTCCACCCACCCCAGAGCCTCTCTTCTCCACCCCACCCAATGCCTCTGGCCAGTGCCGCTGCAACCTCCCAGGTGTCTAAAAAATGAACTTTTCCTCTTTCCATCTTCTTCATCCCTCCATTTACTTTCCCCTTACACCATATCTACTTCTTCTCCCATCATACAGTATGTATTTTCATCCCTTCCTCTCTTTTCCTCTGTCCTCTTCCTCCCTTAGTCTTCATCTTGTATCGGTCCACCTACTCATACATTTTGTCCTCCCTCCATCCTTCCATTCATCTGTGTCCATTCTACATGTTCTTCATCCCTCCATCCTTTTCTTTTACTCCCTTTTCTTCCTATTTCTTCCATCTTCTTCCTCTGTCCTTCCCTAGATCTTTTCCCTTCCTCCCTTTACTTCTTCCTCCCACTCTCCATCTTCAATTTCTTCCTCCCTCTGAGGCAGCTGCTTCCTCCCTCTCTCCATGTTCTTTTTCTGTCTCTGTCTTCAGTTTTTTCCTTCCTCTCCAGCTTCTTCCTCCCTCTCCAGTTCTTTCTCCCTTTCCAGCTTCTTCCTCCGTCTCCAGTTCTTTCTCCCTGTCTAAAGCTTTTTCCTCCCTCTCCAGTTCTTCCTCCCTCTCCAGCTTCTTCCTCCCTCTCCAGTTCGTTCTCCATCTCCAGTTCTTTCTCTCTCTCCAGCTTCTTCCTCCCTCTCCAGCTTCTTCCTCCCTCTCCAGTTCTTTCTCCCTCTCGCCAGCTTCTTCCTCCTTCTCCAGCTTCTTCCTCCCTTTCCAGCTTCTTCCTCCCTCTCCAGTTCGTTCTCCATCTCCAGTTCTTTCTCTCTCTCCAGCTTCTTCCTCCCTCTCCAGCTTCTTCCTCCCTCTCCAGTTCTTTCTCCCTCTCTCCAGCTTCTTCCTCCCTCTCCAGCTTCTTCCTCCCTCTCCAGTTCTTTCTCCCTCTCGCCAGCTTCTTCCTCCTTCTCCAGCTTCTTCCTCCCTCTCCTGCTTCTTTCTCCCTTTACAGTTC